>VDFB02300050.1:0-24129 GCA_007258455.2 Sequoia sempervirens | reverse complement strand
ATTTAAAGTAGAATGTGCAAATTCTAGAACAATTTCTCTCCTTTTGTATTTTGTTGCATGAATTATTAATAAAATGATCAAGGATCCTTTTATTGGTCTTCGATCATTTTGGTTGAATGCATGTCTCTATTTTGAATTAATTAAAATGCTTTGATGAGATCATAGGTTTATGTGATTAAGTATAAGTATTTGATAAGTAGTTCTTATTTTGGGAGATCTTGAGTTGTTTTATTGTAAAGAAATATCACAATAGTCAGTAAATGTTGAGTTTAACCATTGTTGTATTACAATCTATTCTAGATTTAAATTTGTTGCCCATGGATAAAGCACTAATCTATTAATTTGGTCAGCTTTGAAGTTATTGAGTTGGCCCTACCTTTCAAAGAACAAATCATTATAGAAAATCATTTACATACCTTAAATTGTTTTAAATTTTCATGTGAAGTTGTCCATTATTTGCTTTAGATGAAGATTTGTTAAAGAATTAGCCAGATTCTTGAAGGATTTCATTTGATTTGCAATCTATGAGAATGTATCTATTATTTGCAATGTTTGATAAATGGAACAAGAGTATCACTAATTATATTGTAGGGATCACCCTCTTGGGTCTTGTAGAGCCTAAAGTGCAGAGGGAAAGCCTAGCAAGCTTTCACCTAGTCGTTGGCCAATCCTCACCATTGTTGATCATTGAATTATGGTAAACTCATAGAAAATTGTTGAGATTAAGTTTGGTTCTTAAAAAATAACCAACAGTGAGAAAGATAAGTCTATTAATGAATGCCATGATACTTTGGAAACCAATGGTGGGAAACAAGGGAGTAGATGAGTGTTGAAAAATGAGGTGTTTTCTTAGCTTAATACTCTGTAAAACTTCTATATTGCTGATCTAAGTAAGTATTTTCTTTGTTACATATATGCTTTGTGGACGATTATCTTGATTAATCCATTTTACTATTATAGAATGTAGAGAGAATTTGATAGAAGAACTAGACAAGATATTAGAAAGATCACACAAGATGTACCGTGGAGAAACCCTTTCGAGGAAAAAACTCCACCAAGAATTATTTTATTATTCAATCTCTGAATTACAATAGCTCCAATTCTTGCTTGAGAATGCCTCTTTTGTCTTTACCAATCTTCTTCACACCTGCAATAACAATTACAATAACTCTATTCAACTTGAATGAGATATAGAGACAATATGCAACCTTGTAATCTCCAAATGGCGATAATTACAATGCATAAGCTCAAGCCCTTGAAAAGGTATGCCATATTCCTTCAAGTTGAGTTATTCAGTGAAGACTAAAGCTTACAACATGTGCTTCATGCATTTGGGTGTCCCAAACTGAAGCTAAACTTCTCCTTCACTTTGGTGATAATTCCAAAGCTCTTCCTCAAAGTTGTCGCCCTTAAAGAAAGCTACTTAGTTGAGCCTTCAAAAATATCTTATCATGCATGAGAGGTAAATCCAATAAAGCATCTTGGGCACCCAAGTTGTCTCCAAGTGCTTTATAGTTAACTGAAACATTTACTCAACACCATTCCCAAAGAATGGTCATCCCTTGTTAACTGGAGGTAGTCCCTGTTATCTGTCATACAACTCAATATTATTAGCCATGCATTACAAGTTAATTGAAGCTAACTACATGCAACTCAAAATAACCAACATGCATGCAACATGCACTTGCATGCAACTGAAGATAACTGAACCGAACTAAACTGAACTAAACTAAACTAAACTAAACTATTTTGAACTGAACTTAACTTAACTGAACTGAACTGATCTGAACTTAACTTAACTGAACTTCAAGCATGAAAACATCAAATCCTAACTCCTAGGATCTTTACATGCATTCAAAAGTGTTAACTGTTACTTTGTATAGTTAACTGGACACAAGGTGAGTTTCACCTTACCATGTGAGTGTCCCATGTGTCCCTATTATTTAGGAACTCACTATGGACATCTTCACATGCTTCTTACATTTAGAATTAATTAAAAATGTCAATAATCATGATTATTTCATCAAATATTAATCTCAACTTAATCTTAGTGTTGTTGAACACATTCCAAGAATCTAGGAGATACATGAAATAATTAATGTTTAGGATTTGCAATTGAATGGCAACCTATTTCCAACAATGAGAAAGTGGCATTTGACTAAATAGGCATTGAAGTATTTGAGAGAAACACATATGTGTGGTATGAACAAGGTGTGGATTGGGTAGTACAGATAATAAAAGAAGAAATAAGAGTAAAAGAGGAAGCAAAGGACTCATTGATAACATGGTTGACACCCTCAAGTAAATACATAATATAAGTATTAGAGACAAATAGGGTCGTTGTCATTGACAAGAGAATAATTATTAACACCGTTGTCTAATTTACCCACATCATAGAGGATTTAGAATTTAGATGTGATAGCTTGACATTTTTTCTCTAAATTTTCTCATAATGAGCACCATGATCAAATGATCATTGAAAATATGGAAGGTATAAGCTTTGACTTCTCCTATGATAGGTAATTAAGGGAGAGACATGGTGAAGGATTTGAGGGAAAAAACATGAGGGAAGAGAGGGGAGGGAAAAAGGCATGAAAAAGAGCTATAGGGGTGTGAGAAATGTATAAATAAAAGTGCACTAGATATAAGAGAATACATGAAAGAAAAGGAAATGCATTGAGGAAAACAAGGGGTTGTTTGGCGATTATGTATATGTTGTGTTGCATAGTGTATCATGTTGGAAGATATGGTTTATGTTAAATGTTTTGTTTCACTTAGGTTTTTATTAATTTTATAGCTTTATAGATTTTTTTTAGTATTTTTAATTTCATGTATGTAAAGAGGCTAAAAAGGTTGGTAGAAAGAGCATAAAGTTCACTAAAATATAAATAAAAATAAAATATTTAATTTACATATAACACTTTTAGTTACTAGAATTATGTTTATCTACCTAAAACTATGATTTTAATGGTAAATCAAAATAATTATCAAGTTTCATATTGATGTAAATAGGTAAACAAAGGATTAGAGGAGGAACTAGCATGATATGAGAGAATGGGAGAGAGCGAGAGAGCGAGCATCTGCCCCTTATTAAGAATTATTGCATTATTGGATTAAAATCAAAATGATGTCTTTATTAGGAATCCGTCTAGATGAAAATATGCACATTTGTGTCTTTTCAATTGGGGTTGTTGTATATGGTGCCCTTGTGTTTAAGGTAGAAAATAGTGTCTTGTACCCACATGGTTATGTCAATTGTACCTATTAACATAAAATACATGCAAATTTTAGCCTCTTTCTCATATATTGTGGTACATGTCATTACTAAATAGGAAAAAATGAGTGCATATGGCACATTTAGTGGCTCACCTTAATCAAACTCCAATGGTGAGTTTCAATCAAATTAGTTATAAGATTGTTTATAGTTTGTCCCTACAATATAATTTTGTGAAAATATCATTGTGGAGGTTGGTGCATAAAAATTGTGAAAAAATAGGTGCCCATGGCATATTTAAGGGCTTGCCTCAATCAAATCCCTATGGCATGTTAGATAGTAAAGGTAATTGGGATATTTTTGTAGTTTGTTTCCATTTGGTGTAGCCATATAATCCTATCATAATGGAGGTTGGTATGTAACAACAGTGAGTACATTCAATGATTGAAAGATGTGAGTGTGTGTAGAGGTACGTGTAGATTCTTGTTTAATTTGTCCATCTTAGGTGATCCACTTAAATAAACATATTTAAGGCCAATATGAACATTAGTCATTGATTAGAGTTAAGATTTAGTAAAACAAATGGTGATAAGGTTAGAAAATTGATCATTTAAACGTATTAAACATAAGGGTTTATTGTTATATCTAGGACAAAAGAAAAAAAACATTGTTATTCTAGGATGCATAGAGGGTTGAACAAGACCTTGGAACTAGGTAATTTTAGTCAGTGGGATCATTCATATGTGATGTGAGAGTATTAACGAGCTTATGATCTAAGAGGGTCAAAAGTGGTCAAAATTATGCTTATTATAAATTGGTGCTAAAATGAGTCTAAACCAAGATGAAAAACTATGGGGTATATTTTGGACATATGTTGTCATTGATGTCAAAGGTTGATGAAGAATATTGTAGGAGTGCTTGAACTATCATTATATTCCACTTGACTTATCATTTTGAGTTGCAGAGATTTGCAGAAATATATTGTATATTCCTTGTAGTATGTTGTGTGTCAGAAGTTCAATGTTGTCTAATCAATCATATCACTAAATCAAGAAACATAGATTATTAGTTTTATTGATGAGTGATTTCCTTCCGGAAGTTGGTGTGATAGTTGTATGCTTGCAATATCATGCATGAATCTATTCACTATGATAGTGGTGGTCCAAAAGACTGTACTAATATGTTTTAGCACAATATTTATCATGTTTAGTGTTTCCCATGTCTCCCTTCTGGAGACATTGTAGGCTCTACGATTTGAAAGTAGAGTATGCCTACACTTGTTTTATCATATTCTAGAATTTCCAGAGGATATGTTCAGCATGAAGAAAGATTGAAGTGACAGAAGGTTCTTTGTGTCTATATATTAGTTGGTGTTCGAGACGTGTGTGGTAATGGCTAGTAGTGCGTGGAATTAAAATCTTGTGTGTGGTATCAAGATAGGACCTGATTAAGGTCCCTATGGTAGTACATGACATCATGTCATTTTGGCAGTGACAAATTTCATGTAATTTAAATTTAGGTCCACGTTATGTTGTCCTACCTATTTGTAGATCCCTGGCTAACACAAAAGAGTGTTAATGTAATGTCATGTATATAATTTTCAAATGTTCGGATGCATTGTGTGAAGGATATCAAGTATAATTAGATCAATGTGAAGTAAAGTTGGTTGCAAGTGTAAATTGAAGAGAAGGTGGTAAATATGAAAGGAAGAGTTACATTTTAGTGTATGCGCTAGTATCAAAAGATCATATGCAATGAGGAAGAGTGTCAGCTATATCTTTAGCACATATATGAGATATATAGAATATTTGCAAGCATTATCTTTATATTTTGGTAGGACCAGTGTTCTACCTATTGTACTAGTTCAATAGGGAATTGGTGTATGATGAGGTAAAAATAACCTCATCAACATAATGGCCTCAATATACAAATACAAACCTTCCAACCCAAAATACTCTGCCAATTGATTACCTTTTAGGAAAAATAATTGCTTTCCTTTCTATGAATAATCGTACAAACATATCTCTTGGAGTTGATTAAATTAAACTAACTTATGTTGATTTAATGGTTTAGTCTTGAGTATTTCGTAGGTCAAATCCACCACCATTCTCCATTCTAGTTAGAAGGGAAATGAATGTGAGTCTCATACTTTTGATAACCAGCAAGCAGGCACCGAAATGCTAGGAGCACACGTTTTGGCCAAGCTTTTATAATTTTGTTATTTTTTAGTTTCAAAGAATTTATGGCTCATGTGAATCCTCTTTAATATTGCATATCATTGGCTCTTAAGTCCCTTTTACTATGGGCAATCTGTTGAAAGACTTGATCGACTGAAAAATAGGATTTTTGTTAACCGTTTTTCATATAAATATGTAACTATTACAAATAATGAGAAGAAGATTATCATTATGCTGTCAATTTGTCTTTTGAGAAAAAACTACCATATGAATATGAGTTTCATTGCCTTCCTTTGAATTACTATGTAATTGGATGCATATGTGGAATAAAGTAATAAAAAATATTTTTCAGTGCATTTGATCTGAAGTAGCAGTAGATACACCCACGAGCTGACCACTCAAGGGTTAGAAATAGATAGATAAGTATTTGTTTCCTATTCTGCATTTTCCTTTGATGGAATAGAAGTTACATTTGCATTTTATTTCCATTTGTACATGTTATACTGTTAGTGTCAAGCCTGCAGGTTGTAACTAAGTCCATAGCTTTTGAGCTTAGCATTTGAATGTCCGGAGCACCTTTCTTCAATTGATTTTTGATTAATGGTTTTATGATTAGCAGTTAGCTTGTGATTCTCTACAGTAGATAAATGTTTCCTAATTTCTTTACATGCTTTACCTCTTCAACAATCTACGCATTCTTTAGGTTAATCGTTTCCATGCTTCCTACTTTAATGGTGATGCTTTTCAGATTCTTAGTTTTTTGTCTTTTGATTTGAGTTATTTTCCTACTTTCTAGATTAGAGGCCCTTTATATTAGAATTTTCATTCAGTAGTGTAGACATCCAAATTTGGACACTTCTATTTGTCTAAATTTATCTCTTGTCGTCTAAACATCCTTTTATTTGCATTAATTAGGTAATATTAATATTATCTAATTAATATCCTCAAGTTCTTTTAATCCCTAAGGTATCTAGTTAAATAATTAAATACCTTACTCTTCAATCCCCCTTTCATCAAATAAATTAAATAAATATAAAATTTATTTAATTCCTCACATGTCACATCCTCCATCATTTTCATCTAATCCTAATCCACCTCCTAATACCATCATTAGGGATGTGCACATGTCTAATCCATGATTATGAATGTCATATCCTCCAACTTTTGCAAGTTGGCTTCTAATCTTGTTAGCCACTAATCACTGATTAGTTAAGCCTAATCAGTACCTTGGTCAACACTCCCCATCCCCCAAGGAATTTTTAATTCCTTTTTATTCATCCAAAACTCCTCTCTTCCCCATGTGAATTTTTAATTCACATTTATCCTTCCAAGTCTTTACTCTTTCCCATGCAAGTTCTAGAACCTTTGACTTATCACATCACTCACATGTGTCAAAGTCTTCTAGAATCTTTGACTTGTCACATCAGTCACATGCAGGTAATTACTTAGCTTTTTAAGGATCTTGTCCTATCCAAGGTACTTCTCACCTCTCTTTTTGGGAACATTGTCTTATCCTTAAGATCTCCTAATCATGTAAATTTTAAATTCACTTTTATCTTTCTTAGATTCTCCTCTCCCCCATGTGATCATTGAGAGTTCACATCATCCTTATTCCAAGGTACTCACAAGTACCTTCCCATCACATGTCATTCTCCACCTCATATGTCCTTGTGACACATCATCTGCCACATGGAAAAATGTGAGGAGTTGTGAGTCCTCAACTCACCTCAACCCTTCATCTTTGCCATGTTGGCTCAATCTCAATTGCTGAATTCTCTAGAGAATTCAACTTTTTCTATAAATACCCCATCTTCTAATGCATTTGCATAACTTAGTCATTTTGCACCCTTATGCTACCAAATTATCAAGCCATTTTATAGCATTATTCCTTGCATTAGCATCCAAGTTCAAGTGCATTTTCCATTGTAGTTTCATCAAGTCTTCATTATCTTGCATCCAACCTTCATTTCACAACCATCCAAGGAGCACACAAATCAACCACATCAAGGGCCAACCAAGGGGATCAACACACAAAGGGTATAATCACTAGTTTTGTTATCTTTAATTTGTGTTTTCTTCCTTAGGCTAATCATTTGAGGTGATCTTGTATTTTGTTTTGCATTCTAGTTTAGTTAGTTTGCATACTTAGATTAGGATAAAAACACTAGCATCACATTTCTGGCACACCCGGTGGGACCCATAAACAGGTCCCTATCTTTTACGTTTGTTGTTGTTTCATTTTTGCAAGTTCAGGTTGCAGAAGGGTGTACTTTCCCTTGCAAAGGGGCGAACCCACCTAGGAGGGGCGAACCTACCCTTGTAGAGGGGTGAACTTGCCTAAGAGGGGCGAATGTGCCTAAAAACTTAGCTTTTTGTAAATCTATTTTCTAACTGTTTGTTGTAGAGGGGAAAACTTACCCAGGTGGGGCAAACTTGCCCCTACAGAAAGGCGAACCTGCCCCTACAAAAAGGTGAACCTACCCAAAAATTGAGTTTTATGTAAGTTTGTTTGCTAACTGCCTGTTGCAGAGGGGCGAACTTGCCCTAAACAAAGCACTTTGGGAGGTAAAACAATCATTTTTACTTCATTTTTTTATCGTTTTAGATTCTAACCCCCTAATATCATCTGTTTGTGAGTGTATTTGTGTTTTTTAATGTTTATGCAGCTTATTTCATGATTGACAAAGAACGAAGGACAAAACAACTAAGATTTTCTTGTAGGGCAATCCGTTTATTTAGTTGTTTAATGTTTTCCTTCTTGTTTTTGTTGATTAATCTAGGCACATAGTTTAACTAGGGGGGAGTAAATTTATTGTTTGTTGTGTTTGCAACTCTTTTTGTGTCACCAAAGGGGCATTATTTCATTCACGCTTTCCCCTTGCACTTCGTGTGAGCTTGGGGAGTAGCCGAAAATGATTAGTGTCATTTTTCTAGCGGGACCTGCTTGGGAATTTCATCACCCCAAGGGACAATCCCAACCACATGTACTGACGGGCTATACAAAGGGGGGAGAGTGAAATTTGTACCTCAATCCAGTCACGTTGTGTCTAGTGAAGCATTAAAGCTAGGGTGATACCTAGATAGACGTGAAGAGTTGGTATGAGCCCTTCAGTATCTCGTTGGGGTTCCCAACTCACGCTTGTGACAGGCTGGTGTTCACAGTTGTGCCTCACATACGGAGAGTATATAGAGGACTCCCTAGAATCCTTGTGCATCCTAGATTAAGGGTTGCGTTGGCCATACCCTTAACACTAATCATAGGATTGTATTGTTTGAAGTCTCTTCTTGTGGGAAACTAGTAAACTCTTTGATAAGTCAGCCTTATTACTTGTTTGTTATATTTTGAGTCCTTTCCATAGTCATTTCCATCTAATTCAAGTCTAAGGGGCATACCTTCCCCTATAGAAGGGCGAACTTTCCCTGCAAAAGGGCGAATCTGCCCCCAAACAGTCAATTTCACCTCTTGTTCAGTCATTTTGAGCACCCGTTTGTCTATTTCGACTAGCAATTCCCTCATTTTGAGTAATTGTTTGCTCATTATGAACATTTGTTCCCTTATTTTGAACATCCATTCCCTGCTCTGAGCATTCATCCCCTCAATCCAAGTCTTCATCTTATTGTTTCGAGCCTCCATTCCCCCATTTTGAGCATTTGTTTCCCTATTCCGAGTGGTTGTTTCTTCGTTCTGAGCATCCATCAATTTTTTTTGAAATTCATTGTTTCATTGACCAAACCACATAGGTGCTTCTTAAAACATCATTGGAGTCCATATCTATCATCAAATCATCCATCCCAATCACCTAGACTTCGTTTTGAGGGTTTTGATTTTTATGCCAAAACATCTGGAGGCTATAACTTTTGATTCAGGTGTCCAATTAGGCTAAAATTTTACGGGTGGTTGCGTTATGAGATGGCATGTGGATTCTCAATTGACAAGTCAATTGCCCCCGTTGCGACACATTTTTGGGGCTTCAAACTTTCAACTTGACCCTCAAAATCACAATTTAGTGTTTTTTTTCAATTTTTGAAAAATTGTTTTCGTTAATAACTCGGGATGCGTGTCGCATATTTGGGATGTAAGTTGTAAATTCATCCTACCTTAGGTTTGGGTATTTTTTGGGAAAAAATTGGACTCTCAAAGGTATGCCTGTGAAGTTTCATAAAATGGCAAAATTTGATAATTTTTGAAAACTGCCAAATCTAGTAAAAATTTGATTGTCAACACCTTACGTCATCTAGTTAAAACCCTTGAACTTGGTTTAGAATCAATCCTATCATGTCCTCTGATCCAATCCCAGTATGAGCTTTGGTCCATCTGCATTCTCCTAAGGTCATTCATTCATCGTTCGAATCATATAGGTACATCATCCAGAAGCATCTCTAGGTTACACATCCCTTGTCGTTTTCTCAATCCAAATCCTCTGAACTTTGTTTGAAGTTATTATCCAAATTGACCTAGGTTTTTTAATCTAATCATCATCCTCAACATTTTCTTAGGATTTTCATCCATGTTAAGCTATTAAATCATCGTTGTCGGCCCAATCAATCCACTTTCAATCTCAAGGTGGATTCAGTGCCGCAATTATCCATTTATCCTTTAATTCGATCAATCAATATCCTAAGTCACCTAGGGTAATATTTGAACAGGGTTTGCAATCCCTTTTGATCCATCATTGGATCCTATCAATCGTTTCATTAATCGATCTTATTGATCTAATCCAATCACATCCCTATCCAATCACCTTCGACCCAATCAATTTGCTTTCATCTCGAGGTGGATTCGATGTCATAATCATCCTTTGATAATAAACTATAGTCATCAAAATAAATCCCAATGCATCATCCAATCATCCTAATCTAAGCTTTAATCCAATCTTGATTTGAGCTTAACCTAAATTCCAATTTTAGCTTTAGTCTGATTCCACCCAAAATCTTTGATCCATCCTATTTATCCTTTCATCGTCACAAATCCTTACCCTCCATCGATAGGGGTCAAGGGAAACCCTAATTACATTGACGATGATAACGAGACTCTTCTTGATCAAGAGGTACATGACATCGATCCACTTGATGCTATCATCGCTAGTAATCTTTCCCTAGCCGCTTTCCAAAATCCAATCCCCCCTTTGAGCTATCTCGTTATGTCTTCACCCACACCTAATAACACTCCTTATGTTACCTTTGAAAAGGGATGTCCATTATCTTCCTCACCCGCATCTCCATCATATCCTCTCTCTACATCATCTTCTTATCCAATATCCAAGTCTTCTTATCCCAAAATCCCTATTATAATCCCCCATCCACATCTTCCTATCTCAATCCTTCATCACATATGCCCACTATCCTAATCCTCCATACCAGTCTGCCCATCCTAATCCTACATTCACGCCTTCCTATCCTAATCCAACATCCACATTTTCTTATCCTTACCCTACATCCACACCTTCTTATCCAACTCCAACATCCACATATTCCTATCCTAATCCACCATCCATGTCCTCCTATCTTAATTTTCCATCACAATCCTCCCATCCTAATATGTTGTCCCAATACCTTTATTACAATCCACCAACCATATCCTCTTGTCCTAATCCATCGTCCATGTCTTCCTACCCTAATTCACTATCTCAATCTTCCCATCCTAATCCACCATCCCAATATCCCTATCTTAATTCCCCATCTACTTCCTCCAACCTTAATTCACCATCCACGTCTTCCTATTCTAATCCACTATCACAATATTCTTACCTTAACCATCCATCCAATCCTAGTCCTCCATCCCCTCCTAGTCTTCCATACAATCTCGTTCCTCAATCCAATCCTAGTCCAATCCATAATCCTAACCCTCCACCAATCCATAATCCTTCATCCACTCCTACCTCACCATCTAAGCCTAGAGTATGCACAATTCTCACTCCCAAAGTTCTTTAAGGACTTATGACAATGAAGACATCCCCTACTCCACACATTGTAATCATGGAACCATGTTATCCCAATCCATCATCTACGGTCCCTAGTGATGAGACCATTTTCCGCACCACACCTAGCATTGATGTTACCACCCCTAGCACCACTCAAACCACTAAAATCATCGCATCTACCAGATCCATTGAACCTTGATCTCCTACCCTAAGATATGTTGAACCCATCAAAGATAACCAAATCTAATCCACTCCTCCTTCTCCTAGATCCACCAAAATCCCCTCTCCTGAACTTCATGAATCCTCCATCCTTCCCTCTCCCCAACTTGAGGAGTCCTTCTAACACTCTGTTATCATGCCACCCACACAAGAAGAGTCATTCCAAGAGCTTGATCCAAAGCATACCATATCCCCTCTTCCACATTAATATCTTGTTATCTCATCTATTCCACCTCAAGATCATAATCCCTCATCCACTACAGTCCATAATCCCCTTGTCACTCAAGATTCCACCGCTCCATCTCATGAGCCCTTATCTCCATCTCCATTGCATGAGCCCTCATCACCCACTACCACAACTCTAGATCCTATCATGCAACCTAATCCCTCTCTTGATCCCTCACCAACTCCCTATCCTGATCAAGAAGTTGCTACCCCCTCATCTCCATCTGATGATCCTCCACCATCGCCTAACCATACCATTCCCACATCCCTTTTATATCCCCTTGGTATTCTCACATTCTTCCATGGTGGTCTCCTTGTACAAGAAAAAAAAATCATATATACCACCCATCATCCCCTGCCTAATAATGGACTCACATCATTCTTCTAGAATAACCAAAATCCTGTAATGGATCAAATGCTTAAGAATGTGAACTATCAAGGAATTAGGCATTCATGAGCAAGTTATTTTAGAGCCCATCTAGGTCAAATAACATATCTATACACAAGGTCTTGGACATATCTCTCAAGACTCACAAGCTAAAAATGTTGGTACAACCTCTATATGTCCTCAACGAGCCTCTTCCAAAATAAATATAGGCTCTTCCCATCACTCTGCCAAATCATTTGCTGCCATCCCTCCTCCATCATATCACCTGAAAACAACCATCCATATTCCTCCTTCATCCGCTCCATCCATTTTAGGTCCTTACATCCCTCCATCCACCATCTCCCATCCTTCATCTACTCCATTCATGTCTCCTCCAAGTACTACATCTATTTTGGGCCCTTATATCCCAAAATCATCTCCTCCATCTTGTCCTATTCATCCTTTTATCCATCCATCACCTATCCATATCACCCATCATCAACCTCCCACTCTCATGTCCCCTAATCAGGATCGACAAAGGCACGTACCCGCACATCCCCCGTTTGCATATCATCCTCAAAATCCTACCTCCATTACTCCATTCATGTTTCCTCCACACCACCCATCTCATCATACCCATCCCATTTATACTAAAATCACTTTGGATGCCAAAGTAAAAATGCATACATCTAAACATCCACATGAATCTAAAGCTCCCCATTTCCCCTCTAAAAGACATGGTGAAGAAAAGAAAATTCAAATCCAAAATCCAAATCAAGTCCACAAGCTGCAAAGGCCCACCAAAGCAAAGATCAAAACCATGTGGATCCCAAAGAAAAAAGATGCAATACCTTCAAATGAAAACTTTGTAACAACATCCAAAGTTTCTAATCCAAAAGCTAATCATACACCCCTTTCATCTCCTAAATATGTTTTAGGTCCTCATGTCCCAAAATTCACTATCCCATCTCCTCCATTATCCCCTTATTCGCCATTCATTGATCCTCCTATCCTTTCACACACACACCACCACATGTGCCAATGTTGGTCCTGAACTCACTACCCTATCACACACCTACCCCATCATTCTATCCATACCCTTTCCAAAATCCCATCCATTATCCCACATATCTTCCCCATCAAATCCCTCTAATTCATCCTCTTGCATAATCCATTTATCCCAATACGGTTGTACCAGCATCCAACTGTCACTTCACACATGGGCTCTTAATACCTCATATGGAACTTGATGTTTGAATCCTTCATCCATATCCTTATCACATATCTCCTAAATCCCCTTATCTATCCCCATTTGCATGCTATCCAAAAAATAAAAAAATCCAGAAAAGTCAGAAAAAAAAAATAAAAAATAAAAAAAAATCCAAAAAGGTCAAACAAAATAAAAAGTAAAGAGAAATAATTCATCCAATGGTGAAAACTTGGCAGAAAAGTGTCTTGGATAAGTACCATGACAAAAACTTGTCAAACAGGCGTCATGCATAAATCCCCATTTGTCTCTTTCCACACTTAGGGGCAGCTTCCTGATATGTATCCCCTCCATCCACTAATGCTTCCTACTATGCACACATCTTCCTATTATACATCCTTTTCCTACATCCCACCTATCTTCCACATCCTACCATCATATCCTATTTATCTCCAATCCCTCCACCATCCTTGTGATCTTGATATAGATAGGGGCGTCTATCTATGCATGCTTTGGACGCCTCTTGGTATGCATCCTCTCCATCCACACACTCTCCTAATTGTGCTAGCATCAACCTCCCTTCCTTATTCTGGCAACCTACTTTCATCCGTCAAAATCCCTTATCCACCCATCCTATCCTCCACCAGTTATCTCCTTTATCTTTCAACCTAGTTGTTTGTCATCCCTCTTGCCTTATCACACATGACATATCTAGAGTGGGGGCATATATCTTCTTTTGTGACATAGTCCGTGGAGACATCATCCATCCATCTCCCCATCCTTATCTTCCTATCAATCCCAACAATCCCATCCATCTCCCCATCCTTATCTTCCTATCCATCCCAACAATCCCTTTCATCTCTCTGTCCTTACCTCCCTATCCTTCTATCATAACATCCCTTCCATCCCCCATCCTTATCTTCCCATCCAAACAGTCCCTTCAATCTCCCCATCCTTATCTCTCTATCCATTCTTTCATCATTATCCTCATCCCATCTCACAATTCCTTGTCATTGGTATTTGGCTATAGGGTCCTCCATCATGCAAGCCAATGCCTTGATCAAACCATCATCGTCGTCATCATCATCAAGATGTATCCTTCCATATCCTTTGGTGTTGTTTCAAGATATATCCTTCCCTCATCAACAACCCTTTAATCGGGATGTATCCTTCCCTATCCCCAATCATCTTTCTAATCTCTTATCACTTATCATCGCTCATCTTTATATCGTACTATCCTCCCAATTCATCTTTTTTCTGATTTAGATAACTATCCCATCCCTAAGCTTCGTGTAATTCCCATAATCAATCCTATCCAATCCAACAGTTCTATCTTTTCTCATTGTATCGGTCCCATCTTTCTATCCACTTATCCTGGTCATCTCATCCTCCCTTATCCCTCATTTATCTTTGTTCTTTTGTCGAACTACATTGCCCCTACACTTTCATGTAGGCAAGGTCAATCATATGATCCACCCCCATGGCTTTTGTTTGTCCTACCCTAGTCATTCCTCGAGGTCTCCATTGTCCTCTTTCCGCTTTTTTTTATGGTCTTTTATCAAACTACAAGGGATTTGCACTTTCACGTAGGCAAGGTTAATCTTTGATCGACCCCTCAAGCCCTTAGGTTGTTAGGGTGTGTCAGTCTTTTTCCTTGTCTCTTGTGTCATGTTGTCAAGTATATCCCTGTCTAGCTGGTTCTTCATAGATGAGATCCACTAGCATCATGAGGTCCAATCAGTTTTGAATATCCTATGTCATATTGATCTTTAGTTAGTATCCATCATTGGTCTCAACAGGATGTATCCTTCCTAACAGACCTAATCAACCCCATCCATCCTCTAGATACTATGGGAAAGGACGTTTTGAATTTGATTTTGATCTTTTGATGCTTTTAGATTTTTTTTATCATTTCAGCTCCCTATTATCACTTGTTAGGGCCGCCATAATCCATCATATTATGGTACATTTTGACTAGTCAACATAGGGGCATATCTTGATCTTTTTTGCTTTGTTGCTATCTTTTGGATTGTCCCACGTAGTACCCACCAAGATCCTTGAGGTCTTGTGTTACGTTGGGGCATCCTTTTGTGCTTATGGTTATCCTAATACCTGGTTCCACCAAGGTCTTTGCGACTTTGGAGTATTGGGATAGCCTTCTTGTCTATTGTGTTTGTTTTATCCATTAGACACTAATCAACCTTGGTCCTTCATACCCTAGCATCTGGTGTCTTATGCTATAGCAAAAATCAGTGCTCTAAAAATGGAAAATTACATTAGGATTGCATTTCATCTCCCATTCCATTGCATCACATGTATCAAAATCCTCTCCCCATCAGCTATCCTCTCATCTATCAAAATACCCCCCATCCATTCATCCTTCATCACTCTCCCTCCCCTATCCATCCCATCTCTTATCATCATCTCTTCAAACTTCTTAGAATAATATCATTTGGTTATTCTAAGCATCTTGTGCCCCATCATTTTTATTCCTTTCATCCATCTCCTATCTCAATCCAATCATCATCCATTCAATCTCGCCCAAATCATCTAATCACCTCCTTGGTATTGTTCCTAGCCTTACTACAAGCCTCAATCCAATCATCAGGATGTATCCTTCCCTCTCCCTTCAGCGTTGTTTTAGGATGTATCCTTCCCTCATCAACAACACTTTAATCATCATCATCAGGATGTATCCTTCCCTCTCCCTTTGGTGTTGTTTTAGGATGTATCCTTCCCTATCCTTTAGTGGTGTTTTGGGATGTATCCTTCCCTCATCAATACCACTCATTGGGATGTATCCTTCTCTATCCTTGTGTTGTTTTAGGATATATCATTCCCTTATCGACAACACTCCATCCATCATCAACCCATTTTGGCTTGTAGTTTGACTGGGGAAACATCACCTTTTGTCCTTAAATCCATTTGTGCTTCTCATCATCTCCCATCTCTTATCATCCTTTCTTATCCATCACTTTGCATCATCTTCCTCATCTCCCCTTTCATCATATCATCCATTTCAAGAGCACACCTGTGTTCTTTTGAACCCACATGTCCTCTTGAGGGGGCATCCTCAAACCCTAACCTTCATCTTCACCCCCATTATTTTTCTTCCTAGTCACTATTTTAAATGACTGGGGCATCTTTCCCAATATAACCATCTTCTTTTGGATTCTATGTTTTAATATTCTTTGAAATGATGCTACTTCA
This sequence comes from Sequoia sempervirens, assembly GCA_007258455.2. NCBI lineage: Eukaryota > Viridiplantae > Streptophyta > Pinopsida > Cupressales > Cupressaceae > Sequoia > Sequoia sempervirens. Next base: position 7,589 of record VDFB02300050.1, on the reverse strand, counting down.
TTGCACCATCTCAAAGAGGGGAAAAATCTAGACATCCAAATTTGGACACTCCCATTTGTCCAAATTCATCTCTTGTCGTCTGAACATCCTTTTATTTGCATTAATTAGGTAATATTAATATTATCTAATTAATACCCTCAAGTTCTTCTAATCCCTAAGGTATCTAGTTAAATAATTAAATACCTTACTCTTTAATCCCCTTGTCATCAAATAAATTAAATAAATATGAAATTTATTTAATTCTTCACATGTCACATCCTCCATCATTTTCATCTAATCCTAATCCACCTCCTAATCCCATCATTAGGGATGTGCACATGTCTAATCCATGATTAGGAATGTCATATTTTCCAACTCTTGCAAGTTGGCTTCTAATCTTCGTTAGCCACTAATCACTGATCAGTTAAGCCTAATCAGTACCTTGGTCAACACTCCCCATCCCCCAAGAAATTTTTAATTCATTTTTATTCATCCAAAACTCCTCTCTTCCCAATGTTAATTTTTAATTCACATTTATCCTTCCAAGGCTTTCCTCTTTCCCATGCAAGTTCTAGAACCTTTGACTTATCACATCACTCACATGTGTCAAAGTCTTCTAGAATCTTTGACTTGTCACATCAGTCACATGTAGGTAATTACTTAGCTTTTTAAGGATCTTGTCTTATCTAAGGTACTTCTCACCTCTCTTTTTGGGAACATTGTCTTATCCTTAAGATCTCCTAATCATGTAAATTTTAAATTCACTTTTATCTTTCTTAGATTCTGCTCTCCCCCATGTGATCATTGAGAGTTCACATCATCCTTATTCTAAGGTACTTACAAGTACCTTCCCATCACATGTCATTCTCCACCTCATATGTCCTTGTGACACATCATCCTCCACATGGAAAGATGTGAGGACTTGTGAGTCCTCAACTCACCTTAACCCTTCATCTTTTCCATATTGGATCAATCTCAACCGTTTAACTCTTTAGAGAATTCAATTTTTTCTATAAATACCCCCTCTTCTAATGCATTTGCATAACTTAGTCATTTTTCACCCTTATGCTACCAAATTATCAAGCCATTTTATAGCATTATTCCTTGCATTAGTATCCAAGTTCAAGTGCATTTTCCATTGTAGTTTCATCAAGTCTTCATTATCTTGCATCCACCTTTCATTTCACAGCCATCCAAGGAGCACACAAATCAACCACATCAAGGGACAACCAAGGGGATCGACACACAAAAGGTATAATCACTAGTTTTGTTATCTTTCTTTTGTGTTTTCTTCCTTAGGCTAATCATTTGAGGTGATCTTGTATTTTGTTTTGCATTCTAGTTTAGTTAGTTTGCATACTTAAATTAGGATAAAAACACTAGCATCACAAGTAGATTAGTGCTTAAGAAAGAAGTCGAGATGTCCTCTATTGCATATAGTCATTGGACACTACCCGATCAATATATTTATGTGTTTATTTAGTAAAGTGTTAGGACCTAACAACAACCTATCACTTTTTGGCATCATTGTTGGGATGCCCTTTTTCTAGTGTTAGTAGGAGATATCTTGAATACCTCTCTTAGGGATAGGAATAGTCCTTTGGCTTCTCTTCTCTATGGTCATGAAACGAGGCCCCACAGGAGATTCATACCAAAAACCACCCTAGTTGATGTACTAACAACCAACGAAGAAGAAGGAAACTCAGACCAAGAACTTACTACAAAATTGACCGAATAGGGTCAACCTAACACCTTCCCACATACTTCAAAAATAGAACAAATAGTGGTCAAAGAGCATATTCTTTCGTAAACCTTTGAACCTTGTGCTACTAAGCAAATTGTGGAAGAGGATCACATTCCCTCCAAACCATGGATGACCAAAGAAATGTTGCCAACAACCACAACAATGATAACCCTTTGCCATGCACATTCACTTATCCTATTGCTATTGATGCAAATGACGAGACGACAATGAAAAGTATCTCACCGACCTTCTTACCAACCTTTAGAGGTTTGTATACTGAGGACCCTGATCAAGTCCTATTTGAATTTAAAGTCTTGTGTCAAACCTATGACTACAAGAATGATAATCATAAACTAAAGCTTTTCCCTTCCACTCTGAAAGACTCATTTATGCGTTGGTTTATGGGGTCAGCTTCTCAATCGATAAGCTCTTGGGAAGAAATGGAGACCATCTTTTTGGAGAAATATCAGAGTTACTATAGGTTGAGTGATAGGAAAGAAGAACTATTCAAAATAAGGCAGAATGAGGATGAAAGTTTAGAGGACTATCTAGACAAGTTTATCTTATTTTCCAAACGTTGTGGTGGGGAAGTTATAAGCCTCAATATTTTAAAGAACTTATTTCTCAAAGGTCTTGACGATGAATCTCGAAGGAGCTTAGACTTAATGGGAAAAGGAGACATGTCCCAACTAAGACTGGAAGAAGTAATGGAATTGTGTAGGAACTTCCCCCATACTCATGGAGGGATTAGGAAGTTCACCCCCTTACATGGTTCTAATGACATAAATAAGCTTCATGAGGAACCGACCAACTTCAAGACCGACATTCTTGTCCAACTAAACACCACCTTAGATGGAATCTAGGCTAAAACCAGAAACCCTAAGACTTTGTCTATTTATTGCCCTAGGTGTCAAAACAAACATTTGCTAAGAGAGTGTCCCTTGGACAAAGTTGGAAAGATTGAAATTTGTCAGGTATGTGACAAGAATCACCACATCGATCAATATGAACTATTAAATTCCATCAAAAATTCCAAGAAAAGAAAAACTCCAGTCGAGGAAGAAGTGAACGTTGTCAACCAGAGAATGGGAGATAATTTCTCCTATGGCTAGAATTCCAATCCTAACTGGTGACCCCAACCAAATTGGAACAATAATCAATGGGAAACACCCTAGTATCAAGCACCACTTCTAGTACCCTCTAACTATGGAACATATTCTTGGGGCCCACCGAATTGGACAAACCAATCTTGGGGTAACCCTCAGTGGCCCAACCAGCCTCAACAGCAATGGTACCCTCAAAATTCCATTCCTTAATGGAATCAACCCCAACATCAGTTCTATTATAGTCTTAGGAGGATGCCTACCCAACAAAATCTCTTACCACCTCCCTAGAACACTCAACAGATTAAACAATCGTCCAAACACTCTAGTGTATTCTGCTGAATAGGACAATGTCACTGGACTCAATGCAATAAACTGTGGAAACCTACAACTGAGTTCTGGTAAAACACTTTCGCAGCCAACTATTGAAGAAATCATAGATGAACCTATCCAAAATTTTGCTAAGGAAACAATAATAACACCTACGCCCGTAGAACAAACCCTAGACACTACACAACATGAAACTGACCCACCGTCTTCAGCAGGAGTTGTTGACCTACCTCAGGAGGAGGAGGGTCAGTCTCCAACTGAATCTTTGGAAAATTCTATGACTAAAGAAAAAACCAAAGCCCCTTTTCCGAAGCGATTGAAACCAATCCCAGTGAAAGATTATCCGAAAAAAATATTACTTACGAAAACTACACTGATATAGGAAATTAAACAATTGTAGATCGAAGAATTGTTCCCTTGTTACAAGCGATTAAAGAGATCCCTATGTTAAACCAGTTGATTAAAAATTTGTGCATCAAAACTCTAGGGAGGAAGCCAAAAAAAATCAAAACTCTTCATATCAATGGGTACCTAGTTGATTTGTTAGCAGGAAAAATTACTGCTCCAAAATATGATGACCCAGGAATTTCACTTATAATAGTAATAGTTAATGGGGTAGCAATATCCAACGCTTTAGTGGACCTTGGAGCAGCCATTAATGTAATGACTGTTGATGTGACAAAAAAACTGGGCCTCACTGATCTAAGCCCCACAACTACAATCCTGCAAATGACAAACCAATCCATAGTTATTCCCAAGGGCATCATTGAGAACGTTCTTGTTAAAGTGGATGGATGGGAATATCCAGTGGATTTCTAGATAATTGAATCCATTACACCCAAAGATAGTTATCCAATAATTTTGGGATGACCATGGTTGGCTACGGTTGCAGCCAAAATTGACTGCAGGAAAGGAAGAATGGCAATCTCCTATGGAACCAATAGTAAACAATTGTTCTTGTACCCTCCTGCGAAGCCTGCTGAACATAACAAAGTATGGGTTGATGAACCGAAAAATCCTACTAGACATGAAAACTTGGATTCATTGGCCATGGTAGTCATTAAACAACACAGTGAATAATTAGAGAACGAGGTGGGAAGTATTGCAATAGACTCCAACAGTGAAGATATGTCGGATGTAGAAGAAATCCTTGGACACCCAATTAACACAGATCAAGCAGAATTTGATGATGCTAAGTTTATTGGATTTCCTTGCCCTTTGATGAATTTAGCTCCAAAAACTTGCCATTTCTTTGCAGATGTTGCTAGGCTTCATAAACTATCTCGCACAGTTGTCCACTTAACACATTGAAAAGGCCCATTCACACTGTCACTATAAAGATTGAGAAACCATTATGTTGCTACTAAGAAAAACCTTGAACATCAATAGTTGGTTGATTGAGACAAAAGAATAAAGACTGTTTGATACCTTGGTGAATAGATCTAAAGCATTTTCTTGGGACTATAAAGATATGAGAGTAATACATTCTAGTGTGTGCATGCACCATATCTATACTGAGGATGTTCGCCCTGTTCTCCAACCACAACAGAGACTCAATCTTGCTCTTAAAGACATTGTTAAAACTAAGATTGAGAAACTCTTGTAGGTAGGATTTATCTACCCAATTTCTAATAGCAAGTGGGTGTCACCCTTGGTTGTAGTTCCAAAGAAGAAGGGGAAGTGGGGAGTGTGTGTAGATTATAGGGAGCTTAACAAAGCAACACACAAAGATTATTTTCCCCTGCCATTTGTGGACCAAGTGTTGGATAACTTGGTTGGGAGAAAATATTTTTCATTCTTGGATGGATTTAATGGATACAACAAGATATAGGTAGAAGTGGAAGACCAGGATAAGACGACCTTTACTTGCCCTTGGGGAACATTTGCATATGTTTCTTCCCTTTGGGCTATGTAATGCTCCCGCCACCTTTCAAAGGGCGATCTTGGCTATATTTGTTGAGTTGGTAAATGAGTGTGCGGAATTCTATATGGATGATTTCACTATATATGGTTCAAATTTCGATGAAGCTCTCACAAATCTAGACAAGGTGTTCAAGCGATATGAGGATCATCGGTTGTCCCTCAGTCACGAGAAATGCTTAATCATGGTGGAACAAGGGATAGTGCTGGGACATCATATTTCAACCAAAGGGATTAAGGTTGATCCAAAGAAAATTGAAGTCATACAACAACTCGAGATTCTAAAGACTCAAACTGATGTCAGGAGTTTCTTAGGGCATGCTAGATACTACCGAAGATTCATAGAAAACTTTAGCAAAATCGCAGCCCCAATGTTTTCTCTCCTTCAGAAAAATGTTGACTTCATTTGGACACTTGAGTGTTAGTCCTCATTTAAAATTATTAAAGAAAAACTCACCTTTTCCTCTGTCCTTCGAGGACTTAACTGGAACCTACCCTTTCACATTTATGCCGACCCGTCTAATGACGCCATTGGAGTAGTTTTAGGGAAAGAAAATGAGAATGGAGGGAAATATGCTATATATTTTATCAGCAAAAATTTGACACCAACAGAGAAGAAATTCTCGGTTGTAGTGCATGCCATTAACAAATTTAGACATCTCACCGGATACAAGGTTACAGTGCACACAGACCATGCAGCCATCAAATATCTCATGAATAAACCACTGGTAAATGCAACGATAATTAGGTGGTTTCTCCTTCTCCAGGAGTTTAATGTGACAATTTTTGACAAACCAAGGAATTCCAACGTAGTCGCAAACTTCTTATCTCGGATTAAACATGATGCTGACTATGCTCCGGTACAGGATGAATTCCCAAATGAAAATTTGTTCGCCATCTCCACTAAAACTCCTTGGTTTGCTAATATTGCGAACTACTTAGCCACCTCAGAGGTACCATCACATTTATCGGCAAAGCAAAAGAAATGCCTCATTAGACAAAGTGCCCTTTTTAAATGGATTAGTGGAATCTTGTTTCGGTGCAGACCCGATATGGTTTTGCAACTATGTGTTAAGGAAGATGAGACCTATAGTATCCTTAGGGCCTATCATGATGAACCTTCTAGAGGGAATTATTTTTCCAAAAGGACAACTCACAAGATCCTAGGAACAGGATATTATTGGCCTTCAATGCATAAGGATATCAAGAAGTATGTTCGCAGGTGTGATGACTGCCAAAGGGTGGGAAGACCAACTGCATCCAATGAAATGCCCCTGCAGCCTCAGGTAGTCCTTGAACCATTTGAGAAATGGGGATTGGATTTTATTGGCCCTATAGATCCCCCTTCTCAAGGAAAAGAGTATATTTTGGTCTGTATCGATTACATGACTAATTGGGCAGAAGTACAAGCACTACGCGTTGTTAGGGAAGAGCAAATAGCTGACTTTCTTTATAATAGAATCTTTCTTAGATTTGGGGCCCCAAGAATAATTGTTATAGACCAAGGCCCCTAGTTTATGTCCAAAGTCCTATTGAAATTCACAAATTACTTCCAAGTCAGTCACAAAAATTCCTCACCCTACCACCCACAGGCAAACAGATAAGTCAAGGTCACGAACAGGGAACTGGAAAATATTTTGACAAAAACGGTCTCCTTGGGAAGGAAAGATTGGGCTAGGAAACTATCAGAAGTTTCCTGGGATTACAACATGACCTGGAAGTCAACCACTGTACATAACCCCTATGAGTTAGTCTTTAGGAAGAAGCCCCTTTTGCCCATTGAATTTGAGCTCCAAACCCTTAGGACAACCATGGAATTGGGCATGGATCTTAAACGAGCTCAAATCAAGAGAGTCTTACAACTCAGTGAACTAGACAAGCTCCGTATGGATTTCATCCATCAAATTGAATTAATCCAACAACAACGTAAGGTATGGCATGACAAACACATCAAAGAGAAAGAATTACATACCGAGGACTGGGCATTGTTGTTCAACTACAAATACAAGGAACATCAAGGGAAACTTAGGACACAATGACTTGGACCATATGAGATTTATGAAGTGTTTTCCAATGGTTCAATCCAGTTAAAACCAATTGATGGTGACACCCAAACTCTTCTGGTTAATGGGCATCGACTTCATATTTACCATAAACCCGTTAACAAAGAAGAATTTACAAAAATGGTAGAAATGCAAGAAGAAATCCACTACATTGACTCTGCCGAGGCAGGGTCAATATAGTGTTGAGTAAATAAAAATAATAATAATAAATTAAAAAATATATCTATATATTTTTGAAAATTTCTTCAATTTTCTCATCAAATCCATCATTTGAACTTGGCTAAAGTTTTGTTTACATCTTGTAGGACTTCATCTTGTGGCGAGCCCAATTTTGGTGCACCCTATTATGATGCTCTAGAATTACTACTATGATGCTCCGGAACCTACAAATTAGATTGACTACACAACCCATCCTAATCCTGCATTCTAACGCATCATCCAATGGTGCCC
>VDFB02300049.1:0-14777 GCA_007258455.2 Sequoia sempervirens | reverse complement strand
CTCAAAACACCCCTCATTTGCATTCATTTCCAAATTTTAGGTGCATTCCCTAGGCGGCATAATCATCCTTAGGTTTCATCTTAGCAAAATTTGGATTAAGCCAAACCTCCACACCTTGCAAAACCTTTGTTTTCAAAACTAGCCTATCTTGGGACTTAGTCATTACTACTCTTTTCAGTCATTGTCTTTTTGTGAGAACCTTCAACTCAACAGTCTAGTTCGATAGGCTCACTCATCATTTTGACCTCATCGTTTAGTCCCCTTAGATAGTCCTTTGATAACCAAAATTGAGACACAGGTCTAGTTTAGAGTGGTTAGACAAACCTTTCTCCAAATTTTGTCCATACTTAGTCCTCATTTTAAACTTGGACTTTGCATTAATCATCTTAGTCCTCATATTGGCTTTGACAACCTTGTCATCAATCATTTCCTTAGTCATCACCTTGCGTTGTCATCCTTTATCGAAAAATACAAAAACATAGGCTAGTGCCATCCTTGCATTTACTTGTCATTCTCATCATCCTCATTTGAGAAAATCCCTTTTATGGTTGAGACTAGGCTTCAAAGACAACAACGACAAATGGAAAACTTTGGACAAGATTCCAATCCCAACATCGACAATAACACTTATGACACGAACAAAAATTGGACCTTTTCTGACCCATCTCACAACATGAACATGCAATCTTCCATGAACATGCCATCTTCATCACAAAACATTTTTGAGCCATTAATAAAAAGAGACAAAAATGGAGGAGTATATGTCAAAGACTTAGAAGCTGCAATGCAAAATCCTGATATAGTCTCCTTTGTAGAAAACTCAATCTTACACGACCCTCAAAGGTATTTAGCCATGCTTTTGGACCAAGGGGCTAAGTTACCACGAGGCTTTGACATAAATACTTTGCCACCTCCATCTATCTACCCTTACTACCAAAAGTCACTTAACACCATCCATGACATTAGTCCACAACAAACATCCATTAATCAGTCTTATCCTAACTTTGACAAGGGAAGTCAATTGTCTGCTAGTCCATTCCATGTCTCCACATCATATCCTAGTCCTTCACCTATTAATCTTGTCCAAGTCTGCATCCCTTATCAACCATCTACCAACTCATGTCAAGTCCCCACATCATACAATACTGATTCGGTCCAAGTCTCCATGTGATATCCTTGTCATTCAATAATTAATCCAGTCCAAGACTCCATGTCCTATCCTTGTCCCTCACATGCTACTCCAGTCCAAGTCCCCATGTCTTATCCTAGTCCTTCATATACTAGTCGAGTCCAAGTTCCCATGTCATATCCTAGTCATTTGGTCATTAATTCTTTTCAAGTCACCCCCTCACAAGCCACATCTAGTCATGAAAATTCTGTCATAGTCCAAAGTCAAATCCCATTTAATAAACTTGAGGATACATGTCAAAATGAAAGCCCAAAGCATGACATTATAACATCACCCACATGTCAAGAACAAGGTAGTCCATCCCATGACCCTATTTTCAACAACCCCATCTTAGACCAAGACCCTACCATGGACAAAGAAATCCAAAATGATCCACTCCTTGACCTTTATGCCATTCATGATCAAACACTTGCTGACCCTATAAAGGCCTCGACTATTGACACTTCCCACGATGAGACACTTTCCTTCATGGGACACATAGACGATATTCCTCCAGAACAAGAATCTTCCACTAGGGACATGCTTGCATATGATCAAGCTATAGTTGAATTTACTGGACTCTATGACACTAACCATAATGATGGCTTCAACATCAACTTGGAAGCACCAATATAATCATCTAAACCTGACATGTGACAAGATCAGACCAAAGATATCAGTCAGAAATATGTCTAGCATGACAATGAAGCTAAGACACTTTATCACTTAGGGTCATTTATCTTTGTCAGAGCAAGCTTTCTCGCGGATGAAAATATTACAAGTGACAGTATCCACATACACAAGGATGGGTTAGCATCTTGCTTTCAAAACAACAAATACCCCATCACAAATAGAATCTGTCAAAGCATGCAATATAAAAGCAAAGGAATAGGCATACACAAGCAAGGCATTCTAGAACCAATACAGCTTCAAGCAAGTTATAGACATCAAGGTCTTGGCTATTCCTTAGACAACAAATCAAAAAATGTCAGTGGTACCTCCTCGATACTAGGGGCAACCTTGTCAAATACAAACGTCAAAATGGAATCCATGAGAAATCCTTGTCATAAAATTGTTGCCAACACCCTGTCCACCCACACCATGAACCATCATTCCATCATAAATAAACCTTCCCTTTGGAACCAACAAAAACAAAAGTCATACAAATCAAAAGGTGAAAATCAAATGTTAAAGGCCATTGAATCAGACAAAAAGACAAGTGGACAAAGGAAATTAAAATGGATCCCAAAGAAAGATGGATCAAACAAAGAAACCAAGTCAAATACAAAAGTCAATCACAATGTGGAGCCACAAGACAAGAGGACTCCCACATACAACACATGTCCACCTCCTTCAAAATGGTCATCAATCAAGGCATATAAAAGTGTTGGTTCCAAACACCATCCCTCCAAAATCCGTCATCCACCATCCCAAGTTTGGAAAATAAAAAGTGATTCATCCAAACGTCCAAACAACCTTTCCACGTCTACCATCATTTGTCATAACCCTACATCTCATCTAAAGCCCAATGATCCCATGTCACAAATCCATCACATCTTGGTAGCAACTCTTTACCACAAGGACTCTCATGGCACTCTATCACTTATGTGTGTATTCCCGATAAGGCCAACTCTAGTATCGGAAAGGATTACAATGACATCAATCAGTTGTATACAAGTGCTACAATCCTGACAAGACAACTCCTTCAGCAAGGTCATTATTGGCATATCATGGCACCAGTCTCTACATCGGCACCATCAATGGATTCAAAATAGTCAGTGGTCATCTAAAGCATCCAGGCTATCCACAAAAAATTAGAAATACAAAAAAAAATTAAAAATTAAAAAACCATCACCCTGATGAAAACTTGGCAAATAGGCGTCTTGGTGACACCAAAAAATTCAAAAAGTCAAGAAAATACTAAAGAGAAAAATTTCATCCAATGGTGAAAACCTGGCAAACAGGTGCCCTGGATAAGTACCATGATGAAAACCTAGCAAACATGCGTCATGTGTAAAATAAATCGTCTATGTGGACTCTTACACTTCGGGGCAAGTCGTCTCATTTCCCATGCCTTCCTTATTACATTGACATCCATCTAAGCCCTATCATTTCCATGCATTTTTCCCACTTACCTCGGTCTTGACATAAAACTAGCACACATAATCATGTTTTGGGAAAACTCTTGACATGTCTATCCTTTGGTCATACACGATTCATGAAATATCATGTCATTGACTGTCATAGTCTTATTGTCCTTATACGACATAGTCCTTAAAAATCATATGACAATTCCCTTAGTCTCATGTCTCCCATCTTTTACCAAGGCCACCTTTACCCTTTCATACCTGTCACCTATCTTGGCTTTCCCTTATCAAACGGTCTAAGGATAATCATTATCCCATCTGGTCCTAACCAAGTCATTCCAAATGCAATGAGTCTTATCCATACAAGCACATTACATTCAAAATTTTACTTGATCAGATTCTTGGCTCGTCAGACCACTATACCATCACATTATTGCCATCGTCTCCTAATGCTTGTTACGGATGCCCTTCCTGTGTCAAACAACGCTATCAATACCCGCCACAATTGGTATTCAAATTTCACTAGGGTACAATCATATGTCGGTCCTTGATTCTCATGTGTAGGCATCACCATATGCATTTGTCACCATCATCTAAACGTCAAAATCCAAAAAAATCATAAAACGGAAAAAAAAACAAAAAAACATCATAAAATGTCCTGAAGAAAGACCAAAAACATCGCAAAAAGTCCTAAAAAAATATCGCAAAAAGTCCTAAAAAAACACAAAAACATTCAAATCAATGTCAAAATCCTAAAAATGGAGTCAAATTCAGTCATGTCAGTCAGTCCATGTCATTGTCGAACTATGTTGTCTCTATACATTTGCTACGTAGGCAAGGCCATCAGTCGATGAGTCCCTGAGACATTAGGTCAGTCCTTTTAGGTTGGTCCAAATAAAATCATGGAATTTGTCACAATCCTCACATCAGTCAAATAAGTCAAACATAGTCAAACTTAGACACAAGATAGTCATTCAAAACGTCAATGTCAAAATTGGTCAAAATCAGACAACACGGTCCAATCAATCATACAATTAACATCAGTCAACTTGCCAAAACATATTAATCAAAACAATGTCAACTGGCCACTCTTGGTCCCTCTTCAAGATGTCCTTCTTGAGTTAGACCTCACAAATGTCCCTTTCCTTTTCGTGATGCGCCCCGACAATAGGCCCCGTTAAACCATCAACACCGGCTAAATTGAAAACTCTTAAACTATCAAAATTCGTCAAATCACAGAAATCAATCTTTGGCAAACAAAATAAAATGGTTGTTAATCTTTCGGGCTTCTACCTTTGTCTTATCTTTTGACTATCTTGGCTATTTTTTCTTATATTTTTACTATCTTGTTTTTGGTCATGTTAATACAATGGAGGATGTCCCATGAAGGATTTAGAGGTGCTGGCGACGCCTCGCCTATTTTTATTTTCGATCGTTGTCCGTGGATTGTCTCATTAAAAAAGATCAAAGTAAATATGACCTTTAGTATATGAGTATAGAAATTCTTTGTCTCAGGACTGCCTCTGCTTTCAAGTGGGATGACCTTGCACACCTTGGTCTATGTCATATCATGGTGTTTGTTGTCCATTTGTGTCATTTTATCACTTCAATGATGATTATAAATAAATATTAAAGTCCTATGGCAATGTTTTAAAGGATTTGGTCTAGGAACTAACATGCATCTCTTTTTGTCTTTGTCATCTTCTCACTCATCTCATATAGACATTGCATCCATATCACTTCATCCATATCTTTTGCACTAACATTTCTTTGTTTCTTTTATATTCTAGTCTTCTCATTAATTTCAAGAGCACACGCATGTTCTTGGAACCTATCTGTCCTCTCGAGGGGGCATACCACAACCCTCCTCGTCATTCTTCCTCATCTTATTTTGCACTAGGGCATATTTTTGACTTATCTTCTTTGTCACAACGCGACAAACGACATTATGACAAAGAGGGGAAAATGTAGACACCTAAAAATGACCTAGGCTTATGAGCACTATTTTACCACTTTTCATCCTAGCATAATTATGACACTTTAATTATGTTCCTAACCCATCTTCAACTATTAATTAAATAATTCACAATTATTTAATTAATTTAGGGTCTTCTATTCTTCCTGATTATTAAATGAATAAATCATATTTATTTAATGCATCACTAGTTATCTAAAGTCAACTCATAATTAAATAAAATTCTCATTTTATTTAATTAGCCTTTGTCATTAATGTCCCCTTGATTATCAAATAAATATAGTTTAATATATTTATTCAATATGTCATTAATTCCTAAATCCCCTCTTTTAATTAAATAGATTTTCTAATTTATTTAATTAATTAACCACTTCTTCTAAATTAAATAATTATTTTTAATTATTTAATTGTTGTATGTGACATTTTTCTTTTTTTAAATAAAGCAATTTATTTAAAAATGTCTCGCATAGTTAACTGATTCTTCTTTTAGTAATTAATTTCAAAAATCAATTACTCCTTATCTCACAAAATCCATATTTTTAATTAATTTAATTCAAAATGGAAATATTCTTCTACAAATCAAGTAATTTCTAAAATTATTGATATTCTAAAAATCCCATCTTCTTATCTTCTAATTTTTGCTAATTTCATCTCAACTATCACATTTATCTTTGATTTAATTTATTTAATTAAATTTTATTCACACATTTGGGCATTTTTCTCTAACCCTAATTGAGAGTTGCCATTTCAAATCTTAACCATTGATTCTAGAGCGTTTTCTCAATCTCTCATCTCGTCCGTCCATTCAAAATGGCATTTTCTATAAAATGCTAATTTGTTCTCATTTTTGCATTAGACATACACACACATACATAGACACATTATACACTCTTGCACTTGCACACTTAGGCTTTCCATAGCAATTATTGTCTTTATTTGATCAAGTCTTAGCATGTTAGGCATTGTCAATCATAGTCATTTAGGCATAGGCATTAGACATTTATGCAAATCCTTCAAAGCTTGTTGTAGGACATAGACATTCATTTGCAAATTGCTCGCAAGTCCAATCTGAGGGCAAAGTATCATCCAGCAAGTAAGAAGGTATTACAAAGGTAAATCATGGAGGCTACAACAACTATTTGGTATACTTGTTTTATTTACGTTTGCTTCCTTTGTTCTTTGTAATTACTTTGGGTTTTGTCTTTTGATTTGATAACTTGAATCTAATCTAAATCCTAAAATTTACCCTTAGTTACAATAACAACCTAATGTCAATTCAAATACTAATGTAGACAAGGTGGAGCAACACAACAACCAACCCAATTTGATCAAATACATGTAAAGAAATAACCTTCAAAACTTCATTCTCCCAAACTACCCAAAACAATATCCTTTGCTTTCTAGGTCTCAAAATTCATCCAATGGACCTATCTTTTACGAAGGCCATAAAAGGTCCAACACATCATCCATTTAGCATCCACTCAAACCCCAAGTATAATTCCCAACAAATCACATAACGTTCCCTTGCAATAGTATGGAGTTTCAATAGGTTACCCTGCCCAAAGGCTATTAGATTAGCCCCATTCTACAAAGGAGATCCCTCTTAAAGAATCTATTTTTACTCCAAACCAATGGACATTCATTTGATATTTTCTAAAACAAAAAAATCCATCGTTAGTTCCCAGACACAAATATTCTAAAGTGTTGTCTCAGCAAATCCTCCTTTTACATACTAAAACTCAAGGGTTTATTGAAAGTAATATGTCCAAGCATTTATAGACCCCCACAAAGCATCAAACACCTTCCAAATACCCTACAAAAACTTAAAATTTCATTAGATCAATAAGTTCTTTATCATTTTGAAAAACCCCACCATCTAGCCTTCAAATTCACAAGGAAAATTGACTTTTCTAGCCCTAGGCATCACTCCTACTCACTCAAATGAACACACATGCAAAAAAAAAACCCCAAACATTTAACCCTACCTATTATGATCCATTCCACCAAGTTACCATACCTATAGAAGGTGGAATGGATCAAGTTTGCATTATTTGTATTCTCAAACCCTTAATTTCTGAGTTACACATGCAATATTTGAAAATCTACTCTAAAACCCACAAAACTAAATGGTTAAGCCTCTAATATGATGGGAATCACAATATACTCACTCCACTATCATTCCCAATATTCACTGTATGAACTATTTATTGCCAACAAAGTTTAGAAAAACAGGAAAAAACGTGGAAACAACAAAAGATTTCATTCAAATTTTCAAATGGAGTCATTCCAACCTCCCTCCAATGTTTACATGGCCTTTTTTAAAGGAATTCCTACCTCTAAAACCTCCTAAAACCACCTTACAACTTCCCTTTACCAACTTGACCTTTCAATTCCCTTTTTAGTACAACTTTGCATTTTTTCTTTTTTTGCATTTTTTTCACTTTGACACTAAAACTGAATTTCAACCTATTCTAATGATCTTATGATGGCCTCATCACACTAATTTGACCTTTAAAATTTCCATCTTATAGGTATTTTAATGTTTATACCATTGAAGGCTTCATTCCATCATATTGACAACATTTGCCAAGACATGGCAACTTCATAAAGCTGTCAACTTAACATGACTCAAAACACTTCCTAATGGTATTTTGAGACCTTATTACACCAAACTCATGATTAAAAAGAAAAATTCATCACTTGACCACCTAATGGTCCTAGCTTTCCTTGGTGCTCCTGCACCATACATTCGGCTATGAAAGCTTTCCAAGTCTCTTGGAATTCTGCAACACCTTGAGATGCAAAAAATCTTTGATGATCCTCCTTATTCTTGCCATTGCTCCCTCTTGCCTTCATCTTCACCTTAGGCTTGGCCTTGTCCTTGAAAAAAAATTCCTCTCTTGACTAATCACCTTGAACTTGAACCTTCCTACTCTATCCTATCATCCATGGCTGCATCCAATTGCTCCTAACTTGTTCCATGGTGTCACTTACTTCCAAACAGTCCACTCTATGTCCTTTTATTTTTCACCCTTGTCTTCACCTCCATCAACATGATCATCAAAACAAGGAAGTAATAAAACACTCCCTTAACTCTTTTCCTCTTATCCATCCTCTTCACCATCTGCTTCAGGTTCTCCCATCTAGGAACCATTGCCATGACTGCATACAATTTCCACATCAGTACTCTTACCCATCTAGGACCATCCACTTTCCTAGCCTCATATTTTGCTTTCTTCTCCATTTCATTTGGAGATCCCACTCTCACCATTCCTCTAGCCTTCACTTGGACAACCTTTATAAACATCTCTTCCTTAGTCTCTTCCATCTTTGAGTCATACAAACACTTTTTATTTGCAATTTCACCTTTTATGGTGACTACACCTTCTACAAACTCTATCTCAGACCTTTCCTTTGATTTTTTCCATTCCACTTGATGTATCACATCCTCTGATCTCTTATCCTCCACTGAACTCTTTTCCAACACTATATTTTTAGGCTCTTTATCTTCTTGTCCCTTTAGTGGACCACTTACTACATCTACCATGCTTTCCACACACTTATCTTTATCCTCAACTATCATTCACTCTTCCACTAGCCTTTTATCTAGGCTCTTTGCAACTTCCATTTTTATGACCTGCATCAAAAAAAAATTATTGTCTTCTTTTTCTTGCCCCATACATGGGCTCTTTGCATCTAGACTTTGAATCAAATCTCCCTTTACCTCTGTATGTTCTGATTTAAATGTCATTGTTTCTATAATGCTTGTTTTCTCCTTGTGTCTCTTTATCTATAGGGGACACAACACTGCCCCTATCATAATTTCTTTATTTTTCACAAGCCCTTCATGGCTTTCCTCAATCCATTCACACTCTTTTACCTCTGCCTTCTTTCCCTTTTCCTATGAGACCTTCTCATCATGTGGTCTTCCATCTTCTTTGTCATCAATTTGTTACTTTCCATCTTGCCCTTTCATTGGAAAATCCATCTCTTCCACCATGACCTTACTAGGCCATTCTCGCCTCTTCTCCATTTTCTCTCCACTTATCTTTCCTTTTCCTTGCATTAGGGTCTCTGCCCCAAGGTTCTTCACCTCACATTTATTTTCATCAGGTCTGCATACCTCTGTTTTGACATTATTAGACTATCCTACACCTGTTCCTACCTTTTCTTGACTGAAATCAGTCCTTTTCTTGTCTCCAACCTGCTTTACAAACATGTCTAGATCATGTATAAAGGATTCCCTTTCTCTTATCACTATTTCTCCATCCTTTTTCCTTTCTAACATTACTCCTTTGTCTACTTTTTCTACCTCAACTCTTTTATTTGTGTAAGTAGTTGCACCTTCACCATGTTTATCTTCCAAATGCTTGAGGAACTCCTTCCTTCCCATCATCACTATCCTTGCCATTTTTTCTTGTTCCCTATCATCTCCCTACAATGGGGTTAGCTTGAAATTGATTCCATCTTTCACAATATCATACTTGAAAACAAACCACTTCAACTTCAAAAAATAACATTTGAAAGAGGTGACCATTGGTCTCCCTCTTTAATAGACTTTTACAACCCTTCACTATTAGTTAATTTGACTTGACTTAGCACTTTTTGTGCAAGTAAAATTATTTGTCATGCTGAAGAAATGAACCAAGTTAAAAAGGAAAAAACTAATGATGATCAGCCTAAGCCTTCAAAGATAAAGAGAAAATGGATGAGGGAATATCGGAAAAATAAAATTCAGAACATTGATGAAAACAAGCCATGAAGAGGACCCCAACTGGCCAAAAAGAGAAAAGAAATTGGCAGCACAAAGGGCAAAATGTGGAAAGAGTCATTAGGAGATGAAAATACCATAGTTGGAGACACACCCTCTACTGCAAGTGAATACGAAGGGACGCCAGTAAGCACAAGCGAATATGGAGGGACACTATCTACCACAAGTGAGTATGGTTGGACACCATCCACCACATCTGAAGTTGAGAGTAAATCATCACTTGAATTTGATGAAGAAGGTATGTCATCATCCCCATGTGAACCTCAAAGTATGTATTCTATTCCACCCTCAAATGGCTGGGTGCACGCTAATCTAGCCCACCCCACCAAATATTGATGAAAATTGCTGAGATGTTTGTACCTAATAAAATCACCTATAATTCCTATGTGAAGGGCCAATTTTTTCATTAATATTGATGATATTTTTCAAACCATTGAAGCTGCAAGATTCTAGGAATGCACTTGTAGAAGATATGCTAATAAGATTTGGAAAATTCCTTGAAAGGCTAAATGAGACCTGAAGATCGTTCATTTGTTCAAATGATGTGGGCCGAAAGTACAGAAACATCATGAAGAATCTTGGGTTGAGAACATCTAATGCATCAAGTGGAAACACTATTGTGAAGAATCTAATGGATGCTTATGACAATGTGGGTAAGACCTCACGCTCAAATGATAGTAATGTCACTAACGCATTACATCAAATTTGGTGTTTAATAAACAAAGCAGATCTCTGCCTCATTAAAAAAGATGAGTGAACAAATGGAATTCTGAGTAGGAAAAAACTTCTGTCAAGAGCTATCTGGAAGGCAACAAAGTGAATTGAGGGCACCAATTCAATGAATTATGGGCATTCTCGTGAGAAGATCGCCACATAAAGATAGGCTAAGCTGAAGCATTGAGAATGCTAATTGAAGATTATTGGAAGAATAATATAAGGCCATCTTTGAACTTCAAAGGGATGTTGTAAGAAGGAGAATCGTAGTCGGTTGGAGCCATCCGTGCCATACCTTTGGATAATGCACTAAACCCAATTTTTTCATATATTTCAAAATACTTATCCTCAAATTACTATTTCTCAAAGATTATTTGAAATGCTTAAACCTTTTTATGTCAAGATAAATCACACACGCACTACTTTTTGTTGTAGAATACCTATTGAATTGGCTAACCATTATGATGTTTATCATTCTATATGTTTAGATTTGCATACTAATGATGTTTTGCAGGATTGTGGCATAAAATCCCCACCAAAATATTCAAGAGAGTTCTTATCAAAAAATTTATGTCAAATAGAGGATGGCCAAATATTCTATAGGAGAACATGCTTGGATGGTTCATGCGAGCATTGTGGTGGCTTTCAAAAAATGCGAGTATGTCAACATATGTAAAGCACAGATGAGGTGGGGCATAAACTAGTAGATTTTAGGAAGTATAAAATAGTGGTATACGCTACAAAATATGGGTCTCAAGAAAAAAAGGTGTGATTTGGTTTTTGAGAAGATTCTAGTGTATCAGTTTATATCCATGTTTCATGAGAATCTAGTGTATGAGTATGCAAGGCATACCCATAGAGCCTGATGGCTAGACAGGAAATTCAAGCTATGTAAGGACACCTTTCTAGTTGGAAGCATAGTATCAGTGGTTGAATTTGCAGAGAACTACACTCTACAGCCACAGTGTAAGGTGCAGTCATAGTATTACAACTCCACACAAAGGCTCTCGGAGTATTTGTGTACAAGAACATTCATTCCCAGAATCATAGTATAGAGGACCAAAGGAAGGCATTGAGGAGCATTGCTTTTATATATTAGTGATGATCGCACACATTCTCCAGAGCTCATCCAAGGTTGATTCTAGATGTTCTATAGTGATTTGGCTCAGAGGGGCATAGCATACGGTTGGAATATAATATGGTCAGATAATTGTGCAACATAGTTCAAGAATGTGCACATGTTCTACTAGTTGTGCAGGATGCATCTCACAATAGGTGTTCAACATATGTGGAAATTTTGTGAGATCGAGCATGGAAAGGGGGAGCATGATGGTGTAGGAGCATGCGTGAAAAGAGCATTAGCACGAGAAGAGTTAAAGTATAAAGATAGTGCAAAGTTGACGGATGCAAGTTCAATTGTCGAGTGGTGTAATGCTTCGATGGGTCTAGGTAATGAAGGTACGTCTTCAGTTTGTAGATTTTTTTGGTTGATGGATGATACTAACATTGCACCATATGAGGATTGGTGTACATGAACAAGATTGAGTGAGCTACACTCTTTCCTTATCTCAAATGTAGGTTCATGGAGTATCAATACACATAAGATGGCATGCTTTTATTCTTCATGTATAATGCAAGCCTAGAATAATTGTGAGTCAAGGGAGTGGGTTGAAAAATGGTTGACAAGTTATCTTACCCCACTTCACACATATCACCCTCTAACGACATTGGAACTAACATAGATGGAATCATCAGTCAACTTTGACCATGTATTAGATCTAGTTCAATTGGGCAATATATCTACTTGCTTAGTTTTTCAAATTCCATATTGTTATCTTACTTGGTACTATATTCGTAATGTTGACTAATTTGTAGTGATTTTATGCACATATCAATGCAGGGCATGTTTATGTAGTTATTGTAGATGAAGGAAACAAAGAGGGAATAGACTATTACTAGTGTCATTGTGTTGAGGCTAAAAATAAATTGGAAGCCCCAGTTATAGATGGAGTAAACATCGAATACCCTACAGGCTTAGTTGCTGTTACTAGAACATGGCTTAGAAGGTACCCACATAAGAGTGTTAAACATTGGCTATTTGAGGACTTTGACATGCATCGTAAGATTCTTCCTTACTCGAACCTTGTTGTGGAATCCAATGTTCGTTTGAGCAAATATGGGGGCGTACATTTGAATAAGACCTTGTGGAAGGTCTATGAGTCTAACCATGAGGAAACACTTGACACAATAAAGAGTAGAGCAGATCCAGATGGTTCATTATATTCATTTTTAAGTATATGCATAATGGTTCTTATTAATTTATACTTATATCCACGTTAATTTGTTTGATTCCAATGCTATCATGTCTTATTTTAATTTGTGTATCTGTAAGTAAACCGATAAACATTGAATGGTGTCTCATTGAAGAAAATGCAGATTTATGAGCCATCCAAGAGAATCTCAGGCATAAAAGCAATGCCACATCCCTATTTTGATTATCAATCCAAATCTCAATTATGATTTTCAACCATTACAAAAGTGTGTATGAAGCTTGGTGAGGGAATTTCAAGTTATTCATTTGAAGTTAACCTTATCATGAGCACCTATGATGTAGAAATTATCAGAGCATCTCGAATTTCAAGATATTCTAGATTCATGAGAGGTGTTGTGTGCAATAGGTATCTTGGAACTCGTAGTGAAGATGTATGAACATGAGTGACTAAGTTGAAAAAATTCCATGCCTATCTATAAGTGACTTCCATCTATTTTCATTTCATTTCCATTTTGGACATGAGATGTTTCTTTTTATTCTTTTACTTTTCCTATCTATAACTAAACTAGTAAAAGTTGATTAGTCTCTCCTTGCATAAAATGCCAATTTTGGAGCCATCGAAGAGAATCTCAGCCAAAAAATTAATGCAACATCCTTATTTTGATGATCTTGACAAATCTCAATTTTGATTTCAAGCCATTATAAAAGAGTGTGCAAAGCTTTGTGAGGGAATCTCAAGTTTCTCATTTGAAGTTGACCTCTAAATGAGAACCTATGATGTAGACATTATAAGAGAATCTCAAATGTATGAGTGACATTGTAAAATATCTATGAGAACAGAGTACCTCAGGCATTGTAATGAGATTTACTTGTAATGACATTTACCGAAATAATGAAATTTGGTGTAGGGGCACCAAGGTTATTAAGAAAATTTGGTTCACATAAATCTGTTAAGTTAGTTTTTTGTTATGAGTTTTGTCAATTGAATAAGGTCATAACACATCCAAAATTGATTTATAATGTAATAAGTCATGTTAGTTACAAAAATAACAGTTAGGCATGATTGGAAAGATGTAGAATCATTTGTAAAGTCTATTTAAAGCCTCTTGAAGGCTATTTATGTCAATATTTGAATTTGTAGCCTTTTGAAGAAAAATGTTTGAATATGGTTGTAAATGTACTATTAGTGAGATTGAGATTGTTAACCTTCAGAGAGTAGTAGTATTTATGTCGATGAAATTTCCTTTAGATGCAAGGATTCAAAGCACATCAACCATGTGGTACAAATGATTAAATACCAAAGACAGTCTATAGTAATGAAAGAGTCTGAAAAGGTAGAGAGAGCTAAACTGGTGACTCTGGAGAAATTTTAGTGATGCAGAGTCAAGGTGGAGAAAACTCAAACAAATCAGATTTTAGTAAATCAACAACCTTTGTTATTTCATTTGGCCATCTTGGAACAACTACCAATAAAAATGATTTGAAACTGAACAATTGGGCTTGAATTTTAGAGAATTCCTCTCAAGGAACATCTCATCATCAATATAGCATCTAATAAAACCCCCAACACCATTCCCAAGCCAAACATTCAAGGTTTCTTTGCAATTTCTTGGAGATCCTTCAATCTGCCCTACAAAAAGGCTAGAAAATTAGCCCTATTTTACAAAAAAACTGCTCTTTACACTTCTTGTAACCCCACAAGCTCTTGGAAAGTCATAAAATAGGTCAAAAAACTCCCAATTCCATAGGTTTTAGAAAATAACTCAACCTCTAAGCCATAATTTATTAAA
>VDFB02300047.1:0-27478 GCA_007258455.2 Sequoia sempervirens | reverse complement strand
TCATCATACTCTCAAGGATTCCCAATGTCATCATGAAGTGTCAAAGTTGAATTAAAGTAGTCAAGATCTTCTTTAAGCCTGTTATGATATCCATTGTGTGATCCTACCAATTTGTTATATGTCTGCAATATTTGTCCTTTCAGGATTTTCTTATCTAGGAGCTCCTCCTTTTTCTCAATCATTCTCCCCTATAATCGTTCATTCTCCACTATTGTTTAGTGTGTCTGCTTGAATAGTTTCCAATATTCATCAGCACATTTCATCATTTTATTGAATCTTTCCTTGATCATTTTAGATAAAGTATTATACTTTATGGTTTTCATTTCTTTCTCCAATTCTTTACATTTTGCTTGAGATTTTAGTGGAAATTCTTCCAATAAGTTGCATCAGCTAATGCATCCAATACTCTTTTATCATTTTCAAGCCATGGGGAATACAACTCTAATGTAGAGGAGGAAGATGATCTTTCTCTTTGATGTGCTAGCTCCTTCTTCAATCTATCATTTTCTTTAACTAGTTTTTCAATCTATGCTTTGGTGAATTTCACCACATTGATGTTCAATTTTGCTATCTTCATGGGGTTGGTATCCCCTACTCTTTGGACCAAGAGATTTCCAAACATTTGGTTTGGATTATTAATCATAGTTGGGCTTTTTTCATGGGGGTACAATGACCAAATAAGTATTGTACCGAGATCTTGAATAAATTTTTCCACTTGCTTCCTCTATTAAGTTCATTGTTTTGTCCCCTCTTTTTCTAAAGCTATCAAATACAATTGCAGAACTAATATCCCATCCTAGAAAAAGCAACACTCTGGCTTCTTGAAGTAACTCTCTTTCTCTCTTAGGAGTGATGGATTCCATCTCTTTATCTATTTCCTTTTTCAATTCTTCCAAAGTGGTGACCTCTTGTTCAGGAATGATATCTTGCATCTTTTATCTCATTTTCCTACCTTTATATTCATAAACAAATTATTTAAATTCAGAAAATTTAACAAAATCACAATCAGAAATGAACTCTTGTCCAACCCTGACCCTAACATCATCAGATAATTCATTTGATGCGTCAAATATTATAATATTGTGCTATTGAGGGGGCTCATACTGTACAATTAAAGGAGCACTTATTTTTTTTACTTGTTCACCCTCCTCATCACTCTCCTCTTCTTCACTTATATTAGTATCCACAGAGAAACACACCTCGGGAGTAAGTTGTGAAGGTATGTAATCTAGGGGCTCTATGTCTTCAACTTGTACTCCCGGATAGGTTGTATGAGGTGCATCAAAACAAATGAGGGCACATCCTTCACCAATTCATTCACATGAGAAATTAGTTGCTCAATTCTTGTTAGAGGGTCATGTATTTCACCAAATGCCTTTGAATAAGATGGGACATTTTTTCTTTTCCATTCTTCTGCAAGCATAATCTTGTTATATGCAGCCATTCTATGAATGGTAGAAGCTTCATCATGGTTTCTGATCACATCTTCAACTGAGAACAAATGCTCATACCCTGATAGCCCCTGTGATAGTCTTGCTTTGTGAATAAAGCCTTCTACATCAAAATTTTCCCTTTCATTACCTAGAGGGAGATTGTACTGTGCTAATTTAGTATCAATTTCCTCATACCCCTCATTTGCGACCACTATAAAGTCTCCAAAACATAAGGTGTTGGGCATAATTGATTGTTTGTTATGTCCTTTGAGGTGTTTATCATCATATTTTCCCAATTGCCTCATAATTTCTAAATAGGAAATTCTGTCAAGAACTACTCGTGGCAACAAGTGTGGAGTTCCTTCGAACCCATAGAACCTAATCATTGTACAATCGGAGAAAGCATACTAGTCTCCCCAGTTATGATTCACTTTATTTCTTAGGTAATTTTCCTTTGGTCTTAGAAATCTTTGTACTTATGGGGATAAGTTATAATTACACAGATATCCCAGCAACTTCATCAATGGTTTTACAAAAAAATCTTTAAAATAAAGGTAATGAGACTTGCCAAATTGGCTATCCCACAATGAGGTCCACATTTGTACAGGTTTGAAATCTCCATTTTCATCTGTATCTCTTATCCTTAATTCTTTACTCCTAACCCCTCTGACCTGTCCCTCATACAAAAGCAAATGCATCAGCAAAGAATAGTGTTTGAAATGAATATTATCACTGTTATTTTTAATCTTTCCAATCCCTTGATTTAGGGAATTGGCCAAGTAACTAGCATAATCAAATGGCTTGGCATCCTTGCTCTATATGTCTGCAGCTAAGACCATTGGGACAATAGACATGAGAGGTGGAACCTCTACCCCCAAAACCTGACCAACTGAATGATAAGTATATCAAAAATATTCCTCAAACAAATCCTCATGAAAAGGAGGGTTTCCATTGCTAGAAAACCTCCTGAGTTGGCCTCCTTCATTCTTGGGCCTATGCAGGGGAAATTTCCATTGTTTGTAGCTGGTATCTATATGATGATACTCTTTCAAGAGGTCTTTGACCATGAATGGAAAGTTCAAAGAACACTCCAACTGAAACACATTAGAAATGAGATCCTTAGAAATAAGAAGCATGTCATCCCCACTTTGTGATTGAATAGTTCTCTTCTCGGGGTCATATCTTCTAGCAAGAGCTTTAATTAGTTTTACATCCATGAACATGTTGGGCACCACGAGTCTCCCCAGGTTCAACCTCCATGAGTTGCAAACTAGTTGAAACCTAAATTATTTTATGTAATGGTACATGAAGAGCTCATATCCACGTTTTGGTGTCCAAATGTCCCCCAAGCCCTTATGTTTGTCCAATATTTAATCCATTGAAGGATTTATTTGAGCACTCCTCTTGGGTCTCGGCCCTGACCCAAGGCATTGATCTATCAGGTCTTGATTTAGGAGTCTCTTTTTTTAAAAAAAAAAATTAGTTTTGTGTTTTTCTATACTCTCCTCCATTGTTTGAATTCTTAAGCCTTTGAAAAATATAATTTCTCAGTTGGGATTGATGTACTTACTTGAGTCTTGCCTCCACCAATTTTTTGCTGCATAAGAACTACAATATTTTCCCTTCTACTTCTACCCTTAGCGAAATCTTCCAAATTTTGCAACAACTATATGATCAACTTGTGGTATAATTCACTTCAATTCTAGTTCAAAAATACACCACCTATTTCAGTCTTTTCATCAAAAGAGAACATTTATTTTAAATATCTCAACAATGCCTCAGGATGTCACATCAGTTAGTAATAATCATTATCACTATATCAGTGATACTGTGATTCTTCTTCCACCAATAGCCACCTTCTCCACCGATGAACAACTTTCCTTATGTTTATCGACGGGACACCAGATAACGTCACCTTGATGCACCCCAATTCCCTCGATATACATTATGCACTTGGTAATCCAAGGTTATATTGAGCCATTGGGGGGATGCAAACATTTGTTCCACTGATGTACATTTGTTACAGTGATGTGCTTACTTTTTTTGACTCTATTGGTCTTATCGGGGAGAGTGCCTTAGAAGTCAGCTCGATAGGGTATTGTTACATCGATATTAGGCTATGAGTCGCTTCCATTGGGCCATTGGCAGGGCGATGATGGGGATTCCGCCGATGAGGAATTGTTAGGACAATGGTGCTAATTTTGTTTTGGAATAGGGGAAAGACTATGGAGTCTCAAATTTATTTATGGATGTAATCATTTGGCAATGTAGGCTAAAAAATGGATCTTGTCACACATATTTCAACTTGTATTGATCATAAAATAAAAGTGTGGTGAATTTTTGTGGTATGTGGAAGATAGGTGGGTGGAGGCTAGTGAAAAATGTGAGATTTTCCCCATTCCTAACATGGGTATGCAACAAGACAGAACATTATTTACTATCCCAATTACATTTACCTCATAGGAATCCATAACATAACATTTACCATAGGATTTTGAAACTTGTAGTCCTAAATGATTCATAAATTCTAATGACATCACATTATTGGATGCTCCAGAATTGAGCATACAGTTATGAACTAGCCAACCATTTATTAATAGAGATGTATAAAATGGATCAATGGTTTGATTGTTACTTGTGGAAATAATGCCCAAATAAATTTCACAGGTCTCTTGTATATTGACTTTGTCTTCTATATCCTTGGGAACAACTATAACTTTATTAGACTTATTAAACATGGTAGGGGCATTGACGCATGACAATATCCTTTCCCTGTTTCCAAGGATCCTTAGTAGCTCTTTGATTGGCACTTGAACTTTTATTTGACTAAATGCTTGAGCCATGTCAATTGGCTAATATGTAGGAAGGAGGGAGAGATGGGACTTTATCACAACATTAGTGCTTGGGTATAAAAGGAATACGTCATTAACAACGAGTTTCTTTGCATTTACCACTTTCCCAATCTCTTTTGTCACCTTTTGTTTGAAACCTTCTCCCATAATTTGTTGATTTCCCATATGGTTGGTTGATATATCAACCTCTTTCATCGTTAGGACATATACTTACTACTGAGATACATTTGGTAAATGTGTTTTCTTTCTTAGTGGATACTTTCTTGCAAACCTATTTGTTGCTCTTTTTTCATCATATTCCTTTTTCTTTCCTTTGTTTAAATGTGCAAATGATATATTTGGAATGGTTGTACCATCAGATTTATTCTTGGCACCTACTTGTCTATTCTTGAGCTAGTAATCACTTTGTACCTAAGTGACAGTAGCCCTAGTGAGAGCTTTGATATCCTCCCTAGAGGGCTTTGCTTTGTTATAACTTTGCCTCATTTGTTCCTTAAGTTTTTCAAAATATCTATTTGGAATTTCAAAAGGAATATGACAATTATCATTTAATCATTTTGAAAAACTTCCTCACCCTCATAGGAATCTAATTGATATACATTGGCATCATCATAACATTTGGGTGCACCCTCATGCTCTTGGAATTCTTTCTCTGCATCAAGTGCACCCACAACAATGCACTTGGATTGATCATGAGGAAAGAAACATATATCACACTAAAATAAATCTTGTTGAAGATTCATGTGATCCTTCCTCAAGGGATCAAGGTTGTGTCTCTCATGGTATTTTTGGTTTTACCTCCTTGGTGATGTTTTTTTATCATTGCCTCTAGGTCTCTTGGACCGGTCATGATTGTAAGGAATGTTATGTAACCTTTAACGCTCATTAAAATGTGTAGGAGCAATATTAGAGGAAATACCCTTTCCATTATTTGCATCCTTGTATGAAAGATCCTTCATAGATCCCATCAATTTGTCTTTTTTTCTTCAACAATGAGGGGCCTCCTAAGAGTTGTTGCATTTGGTTTCAATATTTTATATCAACTCTTTTGTTGTCTTTCCCAGATGCTTTCAAATTAATCTCTATATTGACAACCATTGCATATGCCTCCCTCAAGGTCTAAGGGTTCTTATATCTCAAAATATAGACTAAATTGAATCAAAAGCTCAATAATATAAAACAAGGCACATAGGTTCATTTGGTCTTACTTGGAGAGGTACTTTCCTCATTGTCATAATGAATCTGTTGTTGAAATCGGCAACAAGTTGTTTTTCCCCTTTTTTATGGTGGTTAACTCATGGATTGCAAACTTTGGATCCACTCTTTCTCTATATTGCAATCGAAAAACCTTATAAACTCATCCCATGAGTCTATGTTGTTGTTTGGAAGACTCTTGTATCATTATTTTGCACTTTTCTCCAATGATTGCACAAAAAGCTTCATCATGACATCCTCATCTTCAATCTCATACTCATCAATGACATCTATGAAATTCCTTAATTGGTCCTCACCCATGATAGAATTGTTACCTTGAATTTTGGTACCTTGCCTCTAATCTCGGTTGGAATTGGATTAGGGTAATTATAAATACCACAAAAATCCAACTACCTACATCTTTCTAATCCCAATGGTGGTCTCACTACAACAAATATTTGAGCTTGCCTTCTATGGTTGAAACCAACACTTTGCACATAATTTTTTTTGTAGGGGATTACGATAATTTTTTTGAACAATAGGTACTTGTTGAATTGGAACAACCGGTGCCACATTTTGAGGTTGAGAAATATTTTGTTGTTGATTCATCAATAGGTTTACTAAGCTAAATGGGCTTATTGCAATGCAATTTGTGCCTCTATTTCACGTTGTCTTTCTCTAAGATGATCAATAAGATCAATGTGTTGTTCTAATTCCCTTTCTCTATGGTCATTTTCTAACTAAATAGTTGGGTCAACACCTTGGAATGGGGTTTCAACATCTTGTTCAAAAGATTGGGGGGTATCATTCCTTCCTTCTCTTTGATTTCTCAAAGGTTGAAGCCTAGTGTTTTTTTGAGGTGTGACTTCAGGTAAATCCACATTTATATTTTCTACTCTAAGGTTTTTTTAATTTCTATATCTATTATAGTCATGTTGAAAATTTATTCTAGTAGCTCTAACCCTATTATCAGTTGAATCATCTGATGTGTATTGATCAAAATCTTTAGAAGCATTTATTCTACCTAAAGTACTCAATTTTATTATTATTTCTTAAACTATGTAAAGGAGACTTACTTGGATTTTTAGCTTTCCATTGTTCTTGTCTCCTTCTTGCACTAGTAGAGATAGCTTCAAGAATATCTTGACCTTTGGAATATTTGTCTTTTTCCATTCTTTATCTTCTAACACAAAATTTTAGATCTTCCTTGATGGAGATCCACTCCACTGAAGAAAAAATGTGAAATGAACAAACTTCTAATTTCAAATCAGCAGCAAAAATTTTCTTGGCTTGTTACTAGAGTTCTTTAGAAATATTCTTGTCTTTGGTGTCATGGAAATGGTGCTAATTTGTTGGCGTAAGTTGAAGGGATGCAAAACTTACCAAATGAAATGCACAACTAAAGATTAATCCCCAAAAAATAATGCCAATTTGTTAGTGACTGGGTTTGTGACCTGGTCCCTTAGGTCCAGCCAGAAGTGCTAGGGTGTCAAACGTGGAAAATTAACATAAACCTATCTTTAGGTTGGGTAGCAGCTAAGGACCAATGATTGAGGTGGGTAAGACCTCCTTCACTTCTAGCTCTGCAAGACCAAAGGGGGTTTTCCCTAAGATGCCAAATTGATGATTTGAAACACTACCTTACAACAAACTATACCAACTGCACAGTGTATCCCAAAACTAGTGTCACAATATACCTATGTTTAGACAAGTTGAGCATTTTACTAACAGATAATCTACCATATAAGTGTCTGAGAATGAGTTTATGATACACCCTTGTATGGTTGTATTCATTCAAACATGGCAGTAAAACACACAGAAAGTAAAACTTTAAAGGTTTTTTGAGTTGATGTGTTTGGAGTGTGTTGAGGATGATAGGAGAGAAAACCAATCACCGATCGGTCCCTTTATCCATTGGGCAACATAGTCTCTAGATTTAACCAAAGATGCAATAACTGAAAACAAGGCAATGACTTAATCAAGTCACCACAAAAGACTACGCCTTTTGAAATGAACAGGCAAACTGGCTCTACACATTCATTTAGAAAGACAATAGATAGTTGTAGAATATTAAGAGAGTCTACTTAATAATCCTCAAGCATACCCATGCATTTCCTTTATTATATTGAAAAGATACTATGCAAAGGCTTTGCACAGATTTTACAAACTTTTGGCTGAAAAACTAATCAATTATACATCTAGAAATGCATACCTTACATAAGGAGACACTCTACTAAAGTTGATTATGCCTTTAATCACACAATCTTGAAAGTTTTCAAATGTTATTACAAGCTTGGGATCCACCCAGATCATTACAATACAAAATGGCTATACCCAAAACTGGAAGTTGAAACCTAGGGTTTCCTATGAATATCTTTCTTTTGCTGGTTCTACAATCGCTTCTCTCTTCTATTCTCTATTCTCTTCCTCTTTTTTTGAATCTCTTGAAAATAGGAATTTCTCTTCTTTTACCTCATCGAGGTACATTGGGACTAAGAGCAAAGAATGTCAGAAACTATACAAGCACCCATGCTCGCATGTACCACACACACCTAATTCCCATGATGAAGCCATGCCCCTGCATTAATGAGCACACAAACGAGGAACAAAACCCCAACAAAAT
This sequence comes from Sequoia sempervirens, assembly GCA_007258455.2. Lineage (NCBI taxonomy): Eukaryota > Viridiplantae > Streptophyta > Pinopsida > Cupressales > Cupressaceae > Sequoia > Sequoia sempervirens. The sequence continues at coordinate 19,376 of VDFB02300047.1, read as the reverse complement.
CTGCAGCAAATCACAACCAAGATTGGATCTCTAATAGAAAGGAGGCCCGAGAACCATAAAGAAGCATGGGTGCATCGCCTTATCCCACTTACAGCAATTGAGAAATGCATTTAAGATAATTCTTGTAGCCCCAAGAATCAAATCTGCTAGTTGAGAGAATTGTTGCAGCATTAATGGCGAAAACGCGAAAACTTCACAGAATGTCCAAAAGTCCAATTGGGTCCCAAAACCTTGACAGGATCCTAAGACAGAAAGAATTGCAAGGCGGGAGCGAAAACAAAAATCAGATTCAAATGATTGGGCCAAAAATCCAAAAGCCCGAAAAATAAGTTTGAAGTCCCGACAAGGAAGGAAATCAAGTTTGGGGAACCGAAACTCCAATTGGGTCTCAAAACCCCGATAGGAACATAGCAAGAAGCAAAAGGGATCGAGAGTGGAAGTCCCAACCAGATATGATGAAAGTCTCGTCAGGACCCGAAGTCCTGATAGGATCGAAAAGGGAAGAATGATTGAGATTGGGAATCCCAATCAGATTTGGACCTTTTGGACCTTATCCTATCGAGACCCGAAGACCCAACAAGATAGGAAAGAGGAAATGGGAGACTGATCGAGATTGGGAATCCCGATCAAACTTGGACCTTCTGGACCTTAGTCCTTTCGAGACCCAAAGTCCTGATAAGGATGGAAAAAGAAAGTTGAAAAACTTGAACTTTTTCGACCGAAGTCAAAAATGCCACATGGCAACTTTTCATGCTTCCACAGGCTGATGAGGGATCCGCTAGAAAGAGTTGGTGGACTCAAGGATGCCACATGGCATCATTTCCACGCTTTTGTGGGCGAAAGAGGGATCCACCAGAAAGAGTTGGCGAACCCATGAAAAGAATGCCACATGGCATCATTTTCACGCTTCCGTGAGAAGAAAAAGGGCTAGCTAGAGAAGGCATGCGGGCTCGCGGAAATTGAATCCAATGGTCTCATCGAGACCCGAGGTCTCAATGAGATGAGAGGAAAAGGTGGAGTGAAACTTCAGAAAGGTCCCGAACCTTTCGGACTTAGGTCCAAAAGTTCGATCAGGACCCAAAGTCCCAAGAGGATGGAAGATGAACAATGTCAATCAGGATTGGGAACCCTGATCTAACTTGGACCTTTCCTGATTGGGACCCAAAGTCTCGATCGGATAGAAGAAGACAAGGTGAAGAGCAGGATCGGAAGGAAGAAGTGTACTTGGACCTTAGTCCAAGTGTCCATTCGAGACCCAAATCCCTGACTAGACAAAAGGAAAAAGAGAAGAAAGGGAAATTGGGGACGAACATGAACATTTGGACTTGGTCTAAATGACTGTTCAGGGCCCAAATCCTTGAAAGGACCTGAAGAAGGAAAAAAAGAAAGGGGAGAAAGACTATCTCTTAGACATTCTACAAAATGGATTTTTGACCATAGCCTGTCAAAGGGATAATGCAACCACCGGAGGGACTTGAGTGTGATACAACTTTGAGATTTCTCAGATAGGCCAAAAATGATGGGGAGCACAAGGGGACAATATAGAGCATTATAAACTCACTTAAATTTATAGGTGCTAACAACCACAATCCACCAAATTAACCACTTGGGAAATGAAATCAAGCATCAAGCATGCCAAGGGAGGTATCCTCAAGATAAGCATTCTATCATTTGTTTCCATTGTAGAAAGGGGGGTCATCTGGCACAAGAATGACAATAGCTCATTCCTTACACTTTTGAGAGAAAGAATAACCATTGTATGGATATATACAATAAGAAACAATCCACAAAAAAATTCCCGAGCTCTTTATGAAAGGTGAGAAAGGAAAAGTCCACTCTTCAAAAAGACATGAATAGGGAGGCCAAGTCACATTCAAGGAGGTAAGTGCCACTTGATATGTGTAAGTGCAAGTCTAATAGTTTTTCTATTCGTTGTAAGATTAGTGACCACTCTTAGACAATGTGGTGGAAACATTAATCATATCTTCACCCAAAGAATGACAAAGGCAAGCACAGAAAAACACAAGCAAAAGGGAAGGAAAGCCTACAAAAGCACAAGAATCAATAATTCTAGAACAGTTCTCAAATGTATCTCCATCCCTATGGCAATCACAAAGTAGTGGCAAGGAAATGTCCTTTGAATCTTGGGCTTTGCATTTGCATACTTTGTAAACAAGAAGCTTGTAAGATTTTAGTTTGCATTCACAAGTATAAACATAACTCCACAAATATGTTTATTTCTTATTTTTGATCTTCTTTTATGTTCAACTTCATGTTGCTGCAATTTGTACATAAATGCACAGGGCTTATATCGGATAGTGCATAAAAACCATAACTTATATTAAAGTAGTTAGAAATTCCATATCAAGATACATGCTGCTAAACATAGTTGGGCTACATAGTGTGATTACAGATCATATTGATACCAAAACATGTTGCTCCTTTTGCTTGTAAGTGATATTTGCAGTCTTATTCTTATGAAGAAGAAAAACAAACAAGAAGATAGTGTTATTATACCCAGAGAGAATAAGATTGTGACAAGGTAGCAAAAAGTGTGAACTAAATCTCAAGTTCCAGCAGTGACAGATTCCTGCTTGGATCCCAATGAGGCCTGTTCCTAAGATTGGAAGCAAGAGTTGTAGACCTCATCAATTTCCTTGATACATTGGTGAATGCCCTCATTAAGATTCATGGAATTCCAGACTATGAGATACAAGAGATGATTAGCAGAAACTGAACGATGGCAATCAGTGAAGTGAGTGATTAATGGAAAAAGAAGCTTTGAATGAGGACAGACTCAAAACAGCTATCCAAGATGAACCCAAGGGTGAAATACAACCATATGGAAGGAAATGCACTGCTAAAAACTGAAACATTGGCTGACGCAACTAGATGTCAAAGACAAGGAAAAGAGTTATTTTGCACATTTAAAATTGTCTAGTCATGCCTTCATATTGTGGAAAAGTTTTGTTGATTGTTTACAATAAGCAAGGAGTCAATGGTAATTAAATTGGTGCATTTCAAGGAATTGTTTTAGTCATAATTCTAACCCACATGCTATGAGAAAGAACAGCTCAAGGGATGGCAACATTACCACCAGGCAGAAGGACAAAATGTACAAGAGTATACATTCACTCATCTGATGAACCAGGGATAATGGTGAACAATCTTGAAGTGCTTCATAGTAATGTTTGAAGGCAACTGCATCCCATAGGCATGAAGAATATCAATGAAACAATCAAGAAAACTGTCTACATCAAGTTAGATGGCAAGGAGTGACAAAAGGAACAAAAAGGATCAAGAAAAAGATGCTGAATATAAAGGCAGGAAAAAGGCAGTTGTTGGCCTTAAAATAAAAAGCCATAAAATTAAAGATTGTGATAGAATGGCCACTCATGATGGAAGTTAATAGAGAGCACTTTCAATGTCAACGACAAAGTGTTGTGTTCATTGTGAAAGACTACAAAAGTTAGCAGATGAAGTAACAAAGATTGAGGTGTAGAGTAGGAAGCTCTTCAACATGAAAACCCAAGTTTAAAACAATTCGATTCTTGATACCAAAGAAATTTGGTTGCCAAAGAATAGCATGGATTAGAAACATCTAAGCACCCTCTCCCATAATGTTGATTTACAGGGGTACAAATATGAAATATCTTTCAATGCTAAGCTTTTGTGGAACCAAAAACCTCAAACAAGGGGTAGGTGTAATCCATATTTGGTGAGATCAAAGTTTGATCGGCCAATACGAAGATAACAAGGTACTAAGTCTTATCTTTATGCCTAGAAACCTGCTTCTATATACAGAAATGATGCCATTCTAAACTATGGAAAGGCATTGTTTGATCATAAAGGAACTAAAAAGGGCAGGGCTCTGATTGTGAGAATTGTACTGTTGGAAAAAAATTCTTTTATCCATAGGGCTTCCATTTGAATGTTGAATCCTCCCAGTTACTGAGTTCATCTATGATAAATCTTTGGCTTTTCTTGAGGGTTATTTATCTCTGATTTCCAATCTCCCTTTATGTTCATTTTGTTGCAGTTTATTTTTGAATAACAGTTGGGTCACTAGTACAATTACAGATCGGTTACCTACCTGAACAAGAAACACTTACATCTGTTGAAATTTACTCCATGGATGTTCATCAGTGCTAGCACCACTACAAAGATTCCATCATGGTGAATTGGAAATACTTTTGTTCATTAATTGCAACTTGGAGCAACAAACAAATTACATGGCATATGAACAGTTCATTGTCAACTAACAAATGTTGATATACTGAAGATCTGAATCACTGTCTGAGGGAACTGTACTCTGTTTCAGAAAATTATTTTTTTAGATTATATCCAAAAGTACTTTATTCAAAAGGTTTTCACATGAGCTTGCAAAAGCTCTGTTGCTAGTACGTTGCATTGTAATTGATTAAATATTTGGATTTATTTTGAACTTTATGGGGCTAACAGTGGCAAGCTTAGTTGCTTCAAAACTAAATCAAATATAGGTAAAATGAAACCCAGGCTGCTATTGTCCACACCTGCGGTTATGCCAAGCAGAATAGTTGCTGAAATTTTCATTTATCTTCTTTGTTGTAAATTTCAACTCCTCCTCATCGGGAACTTTTTTAACTTCTGCAGCAAATCTAGCAAGCACCGAATAACCAAACAGATTATGCAATGTGTCCTTCAAAGGCCCTTGAATGCAAGCAGAACCATTTGAAAAAATCAATATAGTTTAAGAAATCACAATTATCACCTGCGGTAATTCCATATATTGAAATTGCGGTCATCTGCTTTATGGAACTGATCTAAAAGCTGAAATTCATGGTCTAAAGAGGAATAACCCATGTTAATCACCCATTTGCGGTGGTACCATGCACCATATGACCTGGAGTTCCTTTTCAAAGCTCTCTCCACCTGTTCTTTGCAACATAACCAAGAAAAAACCAGGCTACCATGATACATAATAAACTTGCCAATAGAGCAAATATCAATTACAATTGCTACTTCAAAAATTGAATAACCTAACAAAGACCATCCCAGACCCTGACAAAGCATTAATTAATTTATAATTTTATTGACATCAAATTTCTTCACTAGAAATTATAAACAATATAAAAGTCATTTAAAATACATCTAAATATGTCCATTGGGCCAAATTGACTGCCCCTTCCCCAAGCATCTATGCCCTGGCTCCCATGGATCTCTAAATGTGAAACACAATTTTTTCTTTTGAAGCTCATTCTTAGACACTTCCATCAGTCCTCTACAGCCAGATCCATCATTTCTAGGCATTAGAGATTACAAACCAGTACTTGGAGGGATACAAGCGCAGTTAATTACATCATGTCTGTTGTACCCAAAACCAAAATTTTTGCTTCACTAAGGCATTTTGCTTAATTAAGTCTTAATCTTGTTAAAGTGATGTCAGATGGTCGTTTTTGGGGTTTTCAAATATGGAGTTGGTGTTAGTGTCGATGTTCTTGAAGTAATTCCAAGGAAAATGAAAATCTCTGAGCGAAACATCAAAATTTTCTATCTACGGAGAAGGCACATTTCAGGCCGGTGCCTAACCCGAGGATCTACATTTTAGAGGTTCGCCAGCAGGACATTTGTCCGGCATCAAATCAACTTGCGAACAGGCTATCAAAGCATCAGAAAGCGGACCTGTTTTCTTTCGGAATTCACGGAAGATACAAGCACAAAATCGAGGCAAAGCAGAGTAGCGGAGAAAACTTTAGCGAAAGCCCCATCTTGTTGAGGTGTCGGATGAAGGCTTTGACTAAAATGCCATCAAAAGCAAGATTTTATCTCACATTTTGTTAGAGCTTGCATAGCGCATTTTATGGAGTGGGTGAATGAGTTCTTTGAAGTGCTAGAACCTGAGGTCAAACATAGGGTCAAATCTTGGTCAGAATATCAAGGGAATGAGCAAAAGAGCACTTTTTCAGAAAGGCGCCTGAGCTTTTCAAGACTTTAATGCCTTCTTTTTGATGATCTTAGATATTCAATTTGTAGTCGCGTTGACTTTCGTTGCATGTCTCGTCGGTCGAAGATGACTAAATGGAAACTAGCGATTGAGTTTTAATGTTATTATTTGAGAATTCATTCGAGAAGCCAATGACTGGAAAGGAAAAGTAGCTTTTTATGAAAAAGTAGCCTGATTTTCACCCGCCGGATGATGTTTTGGAAAGGTAATGCCTTCTTGTTGTAATGCTGCGAGTGAGATTAAGCTCGCGATGAACTTAGAGATCGATGCGAAAGTTGGTAAAGTAGAAGTTAGAAAAATTTGGTACCGCTTGGTTGGCAAAATTTGGCTGCCGAAAAAGCAGCTTTAAGAAAGGCACTGGATTTAGACGGATGTTCGTTTTATGATGTTCAGTCTCAAGGTATCTGTTGATCAGTTTTTGTCCTGCTCTGCGATGCACCTGTCAGCCAGCCAATCGGTGGAGTTAGTTAGCCAGTGTCAGAGGATGAACAGAGGTCCCGAGAGACGTTCAAATCTGAATTTTTATGAAAATTGGCTTAGTCTGGAATTCGCCTTAAGAGGTCAAAGTTGAGTTTTCGAAATAAGTTGACTAGTGCGCCTTAACTTGAGTTCTGACTGCAGTTAGACTAAACGTTTTCTGGGTTGTCATCTTCAGTTCATATATTGGCATGTCGAGTGATCTTTCAGTTTGCATGTTCAGTTAACAACCTTGCATGTTGAGTTAACTTGATTGCATGTTGACTTAACTGAAGATTATTCTTGAAAGTCAACTTAAGTTCACATGCATGGCGAATTTGGTTGCAATTGTGAAGACTTTGTGAAGTTGGCAAATTCACCTTTTGTCAACTGAAGTTCTAAAAGGGACGGCATAAATGATGAAGCATAATTTAGTGAAGCATGGCGTATTTGCCTTTAAATGTTAATTTCAGTTCTCAAAAGGGTCGCCATATTTAGAATTTTTAAGATTTAAAGCATGAGAATGAAATATGGCGAATTCTCATTGTCAACTGAAGTCTTGAAAGGGTCGCCATTTTTAGAATTGATTCTAAGCATGAAGTTGGCGAACTCATCTCAATCAAGATTGTCAACTTTAGTTCTCAAAAGGGACGCTTTAGTTCTAAATTGTGAATTTAAAGCAAGTGTGAAGGATGGCGAACTTAATATGGATTGCTAACTAAAGTCAAATTCGCATGAATTTGTTAACTGAAGATTGAAAGGGGAAACCCTAAAGCATGGTGCTTTATTTAGCATATTTTAGTTTCAGTTAACTAAAATGAGGTCCAATTAGAAGCCAAGCGCCATTTTTCAAGCTTTAGTGCTTTATATGAATTTCAATGATGAAAGCCTATTTATTTCAGCCTTGGCGTCCATTATTTCTTCATTTTCAAGAGCCGAGTTTATGTTAACAATAGCCCGGTAACGCTAAAAGGTGCTCGTTGTCGAATTCAGCATTCTTCATATCAGCGTTCAGTTGTTAAGAGGAAGGAGATTCAGGACTTTATTTTTTCACTTTGCATCGTAGGGTTTCATCAAGTTCAAAGAGGTTGGCCGGATTTTGAAGCGGACATGCCACTCTGTCTTATTTTCAGCCTGGCTGCGCGGTGCTGCATGTCAGCTTATTAATCGGAATCGACCATCTAGGTTAAGCATATTTCAGCATCGGCAAAACCCGTATGTAGATTTTTGAGAAAATTGCGCAGGCGCTGCATTACGTGCTTTTCCGAAGATTTCTTTGCATGTGGGTTAAAATCACATCTTTTTGAAAATCACATCATCTGGGTTTGTTCAGAATTCCATTGTGCACAAAACCCATGTTCCAGATTTTCTCAAGAAAAATTGTCCCCGAGAAGCTCTAAAAACCCCTGCAATAATCGGTTGAAGAATCTTTGCATGTCAAGCTAAACGACGTGTTTTCACAATTCTGACGTTATGGGTTGTCTTAGAATCATTTTCCGGACAAAACCCACGTCTCAGAATTTTTGGTGAAAATTATCCTCCGACACGCTATTTTTAGCCTCACTAGGTGCCATTTTAGCTTTTTAGAGAAAGTTGTCAGAACATAGCCGTGTTCACAGTCAACGGGCAAGTTTTTCAGAAGGCGGTTCAACTAGACTGAATTCAAGACCAAATCAGTCTTAATTTAGGTTTTCATCAAAGCCCTGACAATGAAGCGTTGAGTTGCAAAAGGAACAGAGATTACTCCATTTACGGAGCCGCCAAAGTCACTCAAATCCCATGCCATTGTCTTCATGAAGATGGTACCTACATTGATCTCAAGGCTGTGCAAACTGAGTTTCAGAAGCTTGTTCGTGATATCTTGATAGAGATTCTATGGTGTCTATGTTGGATCACATTTCAGTAATTTCAGTTAATTTCGAGAAAGTGGCTGAAGATATCAAAGAATGCATTCATACGGTAAAAGAGGGCGACAAAGAATTGAAGAGACAGATTATTGCTTTAGACAGTATCAAAGTGCCAGATGACAGAGAGATTGATGAGTTCTTGGTCGAAGTGATAGACCGAGGTAACATGGAGTGATCTGCCAGTTGGAACCTGCAATTAATTTCGAGGGTTGAGTCATGAGCAGTAGTTAACTCGACTTTCAGTCTTGAGTTTACTTGCTGACTTAACACATGCTTATCTCATTCTTGGAATTATCATCACAGGAGTTAGGGTTAGGGTTTCCAGTTAACTGAAGGTAGTGGCTAGTTAACGCTGCTTTTAAATGGGGCGTGCCATTGAGTTAGATATGTCGGTTGGCCGGTGGTAGTTTTCAGTTAAGCTGTATAGTTTACTTCATTAGGGTTTGGCAATAAATCTTGCATGCATTGCAGAACTGTAGATGACTCAAGGTGATTTTAGGGTTCCTACACCTTGATGTATATAAATAAGAGCTTTTGCTCATTTGTAAATAACTTTTGCTTGAGAGAGAAATATATGCTGCGCCTACCTTGCCCTCAATATTGCTCTTTTGGTATTTGTTCATGTGTCTTCGCTATTACGATTAATTGTTATGCCACATAGGCTTTCATGCAATTATAATGGTGAATTCTTTCTGTTTTGTGCATCTTTGCCATTATGATCAATTGTTATGCCACATAGGGTTTCATGCGATTGTGATGATAAATCTGTTTTGTGAGTCTTTACTATTATGATCAATTGTTATGCCACATAGGGTTTCATGAGATTGTCATGGTAAATTCTTCCCATAGTTTAGATAAATCTGTTTTGTACCTAATAAACTTGTTCAGATTGAGATGATAGTTGTGCCACCTTGCCTTCAAGTAGAGAATCTGCACTCGGTTATCGTGTGTTGTCGTGAACAATAAACTAATTCGGATTGAGATGATAGATGCGCCACCTTGCCTTCAAGCAGAGAACCCGTATTCAGTTTATCATGTGATGTTGTTACCAATAAACTTGTCTAGATTGAGCTGATAGATGCGCCACCTTGCCTTCAAGTTGAGAATCTATACTCGTTTATCGTCAGATAATCATCCCTGCTGCATTTCCTCATGCTCTGTTTTCTTGAGGAAACTGGATAGATTTAAAGTAGTTAGCTTAGTTGTAGTTAATGATCTGCAAAACCAGAAAATCCTTAGCTGCAACGTTCTTGGTTTTCTTAACCTTGTGCCTCTTCCAGCTGAGAACAAAAAGATAGGACTTAGATTACTTTTATTTTCCACGCATTCCAGCACAACGAGGGAGCTTCCCCTCCTAATTTGAAGAGCACTCATTGCGTAGTGTACATAGCTGTCCATACCAACTCTTACTCCAGAGGTGCTAGTTGTTACACCAACAATGTCCATCACCACCTCATGTGCTAGGGTTTGAAGACATCATCTATCAATGTTTATAGGCCAAAGGCTACCTGATCACTCAACCAGGAGTGCCACACTTTCCAGCTATTGATCAATGGTAAACCAAATCCAACCTCTATCAAGGCATACCCAAGCCATACTTTCAAATCCACCATCTATCTATGCAACACCAGATCAAATTACACAATTTGCAGGCCAACATTGGATCTGCCAATTGTTAGGATCAGCATTGGGTCTCTAAATCACTGTTGTAAGTGTTGCCAGTATTTGAAAACCCTAAAACTAGTTTACAGATTTGTAAAAGTGCAAAATTTGCTGCTGAAAACATTGGCATTGCAGATCTGTTATATGACTGAGACTTTATTGTTAATAGCAGCGTTATATTGAATGAATTTCCATAGATATTACTGGATCTGACTTGCAGAACTCTAAGTTGAAATCAAGTTAAACATTGTCTGTTCAAAATTTTAATTAGTGAACTGAGTAAACAATGTGAGTTGTAGGAGTGATAGTGATAACCTAACAACCAAGGTTCATTACAACATGTGATCATGAGCAAAAACACTATATAAAGGCAGATATAAAATTGAAAGCTAAAATGCTAATAGCCCAATGAAGAACTATCTCGCACCCTCTCAAGTGCAAAACAAGGAGGTTGAAAACACCCGAGGAGGAGTAGAGTGACAGGGTTTTTCATCTCTGCACATCCAGAGTCATAGAAACATAATGATATTACATCCTATGAGGAAGTTTAGGCCAAATATGCTAATACTCTAAAAGTTGAATCTCTAACTACTTTGTTCAAGGAGGAGTGAATTGCAAAGATGGCAGATTACTTGATCAAAATCCACAACAAAAGAACCATGATCAGTAAAGAAATAGTGGAAAATCAGAAGTAGGAGTTGGGATTTGTTGGTTGGGTCTCTTGGGGTTATTGTGCTATTTCCAATCTCAGGTCCCATAGACTATCTAGTCTCATGGATGTCATTAAAAATTTTCATTTCATTTATTTGCTGTTTACTAGAGGGGTACAACATTTCTATATTTATTTGTTCAATCCCAATTGGAACTTCCAGATTTTGCAAGATCTTGAAAGGTAAAAAGCCCTGCATCGGGTGAATCAAGCCCTCTTCAAAAACTAAAGTCCATCCAGCTGTGGTCCATTCGATCCATAATCCTGAACTCTGCAAGATTCTGAGAAACTCGCCATAATCAGCCTAAATGAGTCCAACCGAGACCACTGAAGATACTCCAAACTCAATAATAAATGGAACACAAAAATAGATGAGAAAAAAGCCTAAAATCTACTACAGACAAGCCCAGCTAAGTCAAATTGTAAAACTCAGTACTAAATTAGAAAACACAAAAAATAAAGAAGAAAAAGCTAAAAGCTATGAAATCCCCCCTCCCTTCCTTGTTCTAACATTAAATTTCTGTTCTGCACATTTGGCAATAGAAATACGTGATTAGCGGATGGAGGGAGATATTGTATGAAATTTTGTTCAATTATTGGAGATTTTAATTGTGTTTGAAGTGATTAAATTGCTGAAACTGGCTGAGTTTTAAGTTGTTTACTATAGAGGTACCAAACAAGCAGAGCAGACATAAAACAGAAGAAAAGTGGAGACAAAACACAATATTTTAAAGTGGTTCATAGAACTGGCTACATCCACTTGCGGAGAAAGCAGGGAAAACTTATATTAATTGTTCTCAATACTCAATACATGATGTGCACATATATATTTATACATAGTGGGAGAATATGAACAGTCATGTGACCGTTGGGCTTCACATTCCAACAATCTCCCCCGTGAAGTCCAACCAGCACAGTCATGCACTGTGTCATCCTGCATTTCAATGTTGTCTTCATGTAGTCGGGCTGAAGTTTTCAACTTGGCCAAATGTTGTTCACGAACGCTCTTGAATCAATCTTATCCGAGCCAGAGTCAGTCAACAATTTGCTGCGGATTGGACCGCCTCGTTTGCAATAATCTGATCTCGCGCCATCAACAGCTCCCTCTTCATAAACTTTCGTTCTTCATGCGTCTCAGACCAGTTATCATTGCTCCAGTCCTGCCAAACTCCATGTGTAAACTCAACTCCAAATTGTACAGGAGTCACTTCTTCCCAAAACGCATCATCCATAACCGTTCTGTTACAGTATGCTGTATGATCAATCTCTGGTTCATAACGCCATGCTTGGTAGGTTATTTTAGGCGTTGACGGGTTCATTATTTCTTGCCATGCAGGACCTCCGTCTTTTATTTCCAGCAAATGGCACAGGTTCTCTAAGTCTTCAAGAGTGACGACTACCTCTCCTTCAATAATCTCTGTTTCTTCCTTAATTCTGACACCTATTGCTTTCCTGAAAGGCTGTGTGAAAGCCTCTGTCTTGTTCAGCTCTAGCGAGAATATCTCGCTACCAGCCATCACTGTGAAAGGAGTTTCTTCACCTAAGGCTTTAGCCATGCCCATGACGATAGGGGTTTTCCCGGTGCCAGGCTGGCCGGCTAGCAGAACCTCGCGACCTATGATTTCCCCTTCCTTAATCATCTGGAGAATGACACCTGCCGCTTTTCTAGCAGATTTCTGCCCTACCAAGCCTTGCGAAACGCCGTGGGCTTCAAGGATGTCGACCAAGCTCAGCCCTCTTATGTGCGAACACGCGCCTTCCTTCTCTTGAGGCATCTTAGGCTGAGCTATATCTTTAACACCAATTGAAGCAGCTCCATCCTTGACAGATTTTCCATTGATGTTAGCTCCGGCAGGAGGCCTGGAAAACAAGCATGACTCCACATGACCATCAATGATATGCTTATCCAACACCATTCTGTCGGCGATTGCAGGGTCTGAAAAAACTACACAACCAAAACCAGGGGCTCGCCCAGTAGTCATATCTTTCATGATCACTGCCTTAAACAAATCTGCATATTGCTCTAAACAAGCATCCTCCATGTTATTCAAAACCTCAGCCAGCCGATAAGCGTGGTAGTACTGCATGCTGTAGGTTGAGTAGACAAAGTTGAAATATTAGCAAGACAATTTGTTGACCGTGGTAAGACCTTACTCTGAGGATCGGGATCGGGAGAGTTCCTCCTGTGAAACAAATCCAGCATTAAGCTTCTCTTGCCTTCCATCCCCATCTTCCCTCTTTCCACGTTTTGATATCATAGTCTCTTTCTTTCGCCGTCCTCTATCTTCATGGGAGCATGGACTTTGCTCTTGTTGTCCTGAGGTCGAGATCGTATCGTAGTAGATGGGATCTCTCTCTATTACCGTCGTGATCTTTGTGGCTTTGTCTTCACGACACATGAACCACGGAAAAAGTATATTGGGCGAAGCCATCCGGGAATGGAGAACGCATCTTTGCAGAAGGTCTTCCATCCACCTCCCGGAAAAAACACCTAAAACCTCCTTTGGACTCTTTTGTTGCGCTTTATTTTGCTTGTGACATCTGGCTATCACGTTTCATGCGTGACATCTCTTTCGCCGTTTCTTGCAGCGACTTGGCAATAATATCTGGCGGCATACAGAATGACGATTTTCTCATCCCTACGAATAGTTTTGTTCTTAGCGGGGGCTCCGATCTTAACCTCTGGATTTTTTGCAAGTTTCCAATAACGCCCGTAAATGGGCATTCCCATCACCACTTTGTTTCTGGACAAGCCGGCGTCCCACACGTTCTGAAATTTCTTCTTAAATTTCTTGTTTTTCATGTGACCTCTTCGCTCCATACGAAGTTTGAACGAATGTGCAAATGTGACCATGAATCGCTTCTTCCATTGGTGGATTCTGCTTCTACGCATAGATCCCCGTCCTGAATCCAGGCTCTCATTGCGGCCTCTTCTCCTCCTCCCAGAACAGTTTTGACTTCTTTCGATTGAACTACCACTTTCCTCTTTAACATGAGACTGTGGAACAAGAAACGCGCTAGTGACATTAGTGCCAAGCCTGTAGACATTAGAGTGGGTCATAGGCACGACAACTTTTGCATCAGAGGGAGGAATACCAGCGTCCTCAAAATCATCATCCCATATCACTTTCTTTTTAATTTATGTATTTTCTGCGGAGTCTCTTGCACTTTCTTGCACAAATACTTGATCAAAATCTAATAGGTTAAGAAATTCATCAATGATTGAATCAAAAACTTCATCTAACCTATCATCTCACCTTCGGAAACCAAGACTCTCTATACGGTGCTGCCTAGCAATTACCAAAGGCCGCGCAGCAACTTTTCCAACCGATTCAAAATCGATTTTACATCAGCAAGAAAGCCACTGTCCAGCTACAGAGCCGAATTTTGTTTGAGTTGAGAACATAGCTAGCATCCGCCTTGGCAACTATTTTCCATTTTTTGAACAATAAAACATCTCATTTTTCCGGGAACATCCACCAGATTCATCATTGCCAGAAGAACCACAAAGTCACACGCTTTAGATTTTAAAGTACTCCTTGCGTGGGTGGCATGGAAATGGCGGCTCACGGTGAAGCAGGCATTTGGTATTTGTTTCTTAGAGGCGGAAACAAAACACCAATTGTTGGACGACATCCTCTTCATATCAGGATTCCGCTTCATCTTTTCAGCTGATTTTCCCGAAATGGCAAAACCAGCAATTCTTCTTGATGTATGCATGGCGCCACCAATGCCAGCAACCAGCATCTCTTTTCGGATTTTCTCCTTGTGATTTCTTACGAAAACTTCCTTCTAAACCACGGCGACATTGCTCCCACTCAAAACAGAGCCTCTCATGCCAAAGATTAGGCATAAAAAACAAATTATAATTATAGAATTTTAAACAATTGAGCAAACATAAAACAGAAAAGAAATTGGAATAAAATACAATATTTCATTAGTTCACCAAAAGGCTAGCTACATCCACGGAAAGCAGGAAAAACTTATATTAATTGTTCCCAATGCTCAGTACATGATGTGCACATATATGTTATACATAGTAGGAGAATATGAACAGTCATGTGACCATTAAGGAGCTTCATTCCAACATTTACAACTCCGAGCCTAAAATAAGCCTCCTGAATGTAAGCCGACTTCTGTCTCAACAGTACCCATATTGCCATGCAAAAACACAAGTTCAAACATCGGCAGACATAGAGCCCTTGTGTTAGTGTGTAGACATGTCGAATTCCAATGGAAAACACAGGGAATTTAGTCTATTAAAATCAATTATAAAAACAAACAAACAGACAAAGAGAGAGAAATTCACCGTCTCCAGACTCGCTAAGCCAAAAATAAATAAATAAACAAGATTTTATTCCCGTTTTCAAATAATTTGCCAAACTTAAAAAAAAAAATCCGAGGTTTGACAGCTCACAGTTCCCTCTAAGAAAAGAAATATACAAAGCCATCCCTTGCAATGGTCAAATTAAAAATTAAAATATGACAAAAAGGCAGTACCAAGCGAAGTTCTCCGTCAAGGATCTCCCTAATTGCATCACCATCAGCTTCAGATTCCACCATATTTTTTAGAGCAATCTTGCGGTAATTCCATACGGTGTAAATTTCAGGATTGATTTCGGCGAGACTAGCACTAATCTCAAGAGCTTCTTTAGTATATCTGCCGAAAAAAAATATACATCTCAATTCAGAATTTTTTTCCTTTAATATGTTTTGCTAAACCTTTTTCTCCGTACTCATTTTATACGCCCTAATTAACAAATGTGAATTCTTTTTACTGCAGAAACAAGTAGATGTTCTTATTTGGATTCAGTTTGGCATACATTTTGTCGTGATGATTTTTGAAGAACTGAGTTTGCAGAGACTGAAGGCGTGCTGCCTTAGCAACATCTTTTTCTCCATCTCCTGACGACTTTCGAGGTCTCCCATGCATTTTGAGCTACAACTAAATTTCACTGCTTTGTTTTTTTCTTTTCTGAACATTTGACAAAAGAGCGGATGCATTCAAGGACGTATTGCTTGTGGGCTTTGAAGAGGCTGTGAACAAACCTCGAAAAGTATATTATTGCCTTCGCAATTAAGGTTTTATATTTTACCGCTGTAATAGTGAAAATCGCACAGTCCTGCCGTTTCCCTGCAGTTGCGCAATTTTCCTCTGTATGGAATACAGTCCAACCTCGATGGATTGATTTTGCAGTTTCACGCTTGGAAATTTGCGCGAGTTAACCTATAGTTAGTTTGTGTTTTTGGACATTTAAAGGTTATTATTGTGCATTGAATATCGTATCTATTTTTTTTAGAGTTAGACAAATTAATTTTTATTTATTTTTTAATATTTTGATACTCTAATTTAGATTGGAAATGTAAAATGATGTACCAATTTGGACTGTCAATTTTTAAATTTGAATCTTTTTTTATTCATGAGTCAATTACAATATAATTTATTTCATTTCAAATTGTATATTGTGTATTGAAGAATTAATTCTAACTCATTCAAATCTTAGGAGTTATTTAGAAACAATATAGAAATCTATTAAGCAAATTTAGGAATCTATTAGTATATATAGAAATTAATTGTAAAAGGATAAAAAAATGTTGCTTTTGGATCTTAGCAGCATATTACATGGTTGTTTCTTGTCTCTAATATTTGTTCATTGTTATTGAATCTGTTGGGATTAGGTGTTGTACACCTTGCATAAAATATTATTAATGTTGTAAATTAAATAAATATTTACGGTGGTGCATTTAGGAGGTGTGTTTAGCCACATTAGATATTTATTTGGAGCCATTTGTAAAGTTGTATGTAACATTGGGTTAGTTATTTTATGTGTGGGAGACATAGAATAATTCATTATTATTTAAATATAAAATAATGTGTATCAAAAAGTAAATGACGAGTCAATGGTTTTATGTACTCATAGTTTTGAGGCACATGGTTTTATCTTACCACTTGGTTGTATTTGTGTGAGCTTGTATCTATAAAACTAAAAACACGTTTAGTGGTTAAGGTTAGTTGGGTGAGTGGGTTGTCATAGTATTGAGTTTTCTTCTCAGGAGTACATATGTGAAGAATGGCATGGGATGTGTAGATTCATGTTTGGACATATGGAGGGTGCATCAAAGGAGTATGATGTTTCAAAGTATTCATTGCAACTTTGTAAGTGCATATATTGCTTTATTGTTGAATAATAGATGGAGTAAGATGCCTTGGAGGTTGGTTTTTTCCCTATTGAGGGTTTTCCTAGGGTATATCTTGTGTTATTTTGTGGCTTAAGTATTTGATATATGCAATTTCTTATTATGTAAACTTGCATGCATGTTTAACTTTCATGGAGTTATGTAGGAAATGGATTTAATATTTTGGGTATTATTCATTATTTCCTAACAAAATTGACTTGCTTAAAGAAGAATAGATGTCATTTTATCATGTGTAGTGTAGTAGGACAACCCAAATCCTTTTCAATCATCAAAATTATGCAATTGCATTTCCACATAAGAAGTTCAATCCACATATCAGGTTCATTTTCACAAGTGTGGATTTCACTTCTACATGTGTTGAGATCATATCTATAAACATAGTCTTGAATGTAAGAGTAAAAAATCGATCTAAGGTTGTTGTCTAATAGGTCTAGGTTACCTACTATAGTGGAAAATCATTTTGTAACCTTTATGAAAATATTTTCTTTATTAGATTTAAAGCTAAGTGTTTTTTGTTTATTTCATTTAATTCTTGCATTAATTACAATATTTATTACATTATCTTATCAATCTTGAAGGTTGATTGTTTATTTAATTAGACTAGATATTTATGTAGGTGTGGTTTCTTTCCTTGCATAAATTGGCAAACCTAGCATTCCTACATGACTTAGGGTTTTGTCTTTTTATCTTTATTTCATTATAATTTTCAAATAGATTTTTTGATTGCATTTATTTTGTATCAAATTTGGTTAGGGTTTAGATTCATCCTTATGTGTATATCATGGATGTCTTTCTTAGGGTTTGGAGGTGTATTGCTTGTTCTTTCTATGATCCACCCATCCTTCACTTGTGCTTTGTTGATACATTTCACATCATGGGTTCTCCTAAATTTTTATCTTTGTCATATTTACATGCATGCATTACTGATTTAAATATGTTTTCACACTTTGTTACACATGATTCATCCATCAATATTTATATATATATTTTTATGTTATAGAGGAGGATGTATTTTCAGATACATCCTCTTATGTCTATGCTTTCTCCTCCTTTTTATTATTGTTGAATCCATTTCCTTTCTTCCTAGATACACTCACTTCATTTGTCCATGAGTTTCATATTGTTTCTCATATTCCTATGATTAATGAGAACAATGAGTATACATGATGATGGGTTCCTTTTAAGTATATTTCACTCTTGTGATTTAGATCATCATGATGATATTCCTTATATGATAGATATAGATGAGGTAGTCCTACCCTCTATTGTTACATCTATGACTTATTTGGGTTATGAGATGTTTTCTTTCTATATGATATTTGTTAGAGTCACTTGAGGACTTAAGCTCCTAGAATAACCTACAAAACCAAAAATATCCTTCAACAAGAGAGCAAAGTGAGAGCATACATTTTCAACAATGGATGCAAAATATATTAGATCAAATTTGATCGATGAGAATGTCTATGCAATACAAAAATCACACTCAAGACCTTGCTTATATAGGCAAGGTTGAGAGATAGGACAAACTAGGATGATGGCAAGTGTCTTAATCCTATGGCATGTGACAACTAGGGGATAATATAAGATAATATCACATGTTAACTAACACTTCTAGAAATATTCCTAACTCAACACGTGAACATGTGAAAAGGACTTTTAACTAAGAACTAGTTGGATAATGTACCTTGCTCACACTACAAAGGGAAAACCAAATAGGAAAAACCCATGTTCACACAAACACCCCTCTTTAAGTGAAACTTAGGGAGAATAATGAACAAAATAAAATGATGCAAAGATGGTGAAGGGTCTCAGCTACTAGGTTATTTTAGGTACCCATGTACAAATGCAATCTCTCATAATTTAAAGAAAAGGAGAAAGATCGGTGCGGTAAAACTCTTCCCCAAAAGAGAGAAAAAACAAGAAAAAATATCATTAAAAGATGAGATGGATAAAACCCTATGTAAGGAAAAATCCCCCCATAAGAGAGAAGAAGAGAGACCATGGACCCCTCCTTAATATAAAATCTATATTAATGGTAGATGCTCAAAACTAAATGTAAAATATGGTCCATGATCATCAAACAACATTCATCCCCTTTGGAATAAACAAGAAAAAAGGTGTATGCATGATGGATTCCCATTCTTAAAAGGGATATGGAGGAAGAATACTCAAGATGTGTGAAGTCTCTGAAATGCTCAAATGTTTCCATGTTGATGTTGAAAGTTGCCACTACCAAGTCAAGTGTTCTAGAGGATACACTAATGAGGATAACAATCCATAATCTAGTAGAGATGAATGTAGAATAAGATCTAAATATGAAAGTGTCTCCTTTGAAGATGAAAGTGTCTCCTTTTAAGACAAATATATCTCCTCCAAATGCTACTCAAAAGTATCTACGCTCATCTCAAATTGTGATGCATGATCATGTAGAAAATGAACAAGAGAGTCTAAATGCTCCCTC
>VDFB02300046.1:254493-294075 GCA_007258455.2 Sequoia sempervirens | reverse complement strand
GAGATGAACTCAATACCCTTTTGAAATGGAAATTTGGAATGGAATTTAGAAGGGTACATGATGAAGGAAGAAGGTTTAGATGAAATACTATAATAAAAGATTTCCATCAAGGAGCTTGAGCTCATAGCCTCAAAGGAAATGTACAAATCAAAGAATTGATATAAAAATTAAACATTAGTGTTCTTTAAATTGTGGTATAAATTTATTGATGAAGATACATTAGATCTCATTATTAAAGATTTATTTGTGGATTCTAGCCAAAAAGGATTAAAATGGAAGGACATAGTCATTATCTCATTCATTAAACACCTTACAATTTGTATTGCATTGGATTAGAGAAGGTATCTTTTAGGCCAATATAAACTTAGAAGTACATTAGATAAAAGTGTTATTTAACTTAGTGTATGAATGGATTGAGCTATGATGAAGAGTATAGAACCATTCCAAAGCATAATCACATAAAGTATGAGGGAAAGAATTTGCTAACAAATATTCAACATAAAGAAAGTTTAGAGAAGTGGCATACAATGATTGGAGATGGATCATGGAATCCCTTCTTCCATTGTGCATTTCAAATTGAGGGGCCAAAAAACCTTTGAGAAAGGAATAAGTAATGAAATAACTTGCACAAGAGAAGAAGATAATATTAAATATGGTGAAAATAATTGATAATAACTTAGAATAACAAGCCACTTCAAGGGGGAAAACCTCCAAATATCTCTAATGAGAACACAACGTACAATTTGATGATCGACTCACTACCTCTTATATATACCCTACTTATTCCTAGGCTATCACCCAAGCCCACTTAGATAACAATATATAAGTTTTAGGTCAACTTTAATAGCTAAATAAGAATATAATAATGATAATATGACTTAATTAAGAGTTAAGGTAACCACAAGTTGACTACTCAAAACCCTTTGCATACTTTAGGATTAAAGGTGTAGCATGCCTTCCTCTTCAAAGAAGCATTGTCCTTAATGCTAATAAAGTGTGGATTCTTTTGAATGAACTCTTCATCCTTCTATGTGGCATCTTCAATTGATAAATTCTTCCACTAAATGAGATACTTGATGAGTGTTCTATTCCTCTACTTATTTATGTGTGTCTAAAAAATGAACTTGGTTCCAATATAATGTTTCCTTCTTCATCAAGATTTGGTAATATTAGTTGTGTAGGGATATTGCATCCAATTACTTTGTTCACACAAGAAACATGAAAAGATGATGTATATTTGTTGTTGGAGGTAAATCGATATTGTAGGTGACACTTCCTATATTTTGCATGATTTGGTATGGGCCAAATATTTTGGGGACAACTTGTTGTTCTTTGTTTGTTTCTTCAATGAAATTTTCTTATAAGGCTACAATCTTAAGAAAACCCAGACACCAACTTCAAAATTCCTTTCACTATAATGTTGGTCATCCTGCTTCTTCATT
The DNA here is from genome assembly GCA_007258455.2 of Sequoia sempervirens. Taxonomy (NCBI): domain Eukaryota; kingdom Viridiplantae; phylum Streptophyta; class Pinopsida; order Cupressales; family Cupressaceae; genus Sequoia; species Sequoia sempervirens. The sequence goes on along the minus strand of VDFB02300046.1, from coordinate 292,633 downwards.
TGATTTTGTGACACGGCTAGATTCTCCTTGAGTCCTATAGTACTTGTTGATGATGCGTGTGGTCTTTCATAACCTAAACTTTTGGTGACACCCTCAATGATGATGTGATGGATGGAGGATGATATCCATATAGTTCCATAAATGCGAATTTTTTTGTTGAACTATGGAAGGAAGTGTTATACCACCATTCTACTAGTGGTAGCCAATCTACCCATTGAAAGTACTTATTTGAAGAGAAACAATTTAGATACCCTTCCACATACTTATTAACAACCTTAGTTTTCCCATCAAATTGAGGAAGGTATGAAGAGCCATGGGCTAATTGATTACCCAAACACAAGAATAAATATGTCCCAAAGTTACTAGTAAAGATAAGATCATGGTCACTAACAATGACCTTAAGTGTACAACGTAGTTTTTTTAAAATCTCAAAAAATAATTTTGTCATTGTACTTGCTATAAAAGGATGTGATAATGCAATGAAATAGGTAATATTTCATAAGGAAATCTACCATTTCCATGATGAAATTCTTACATTTAGATCTTGGAAGCCTTGTGATGAAGTCCATGCAACCCCCTTCCCAACATTGGCTAGGAAAATAAGAGATGCAAGACACTAGGTATCTTAATTATCCTCCCTTTATTTCTTTGACAAATCAAAAATTTGACCACAAATTTTGGAACATCCCCTTATTCCCAAAATAAGTCTTGCTTGATTTAATGATGTCTTCAAAAATGTTGAATGACCACCAACTAGAGACTCATGAAGCTCTATGAGAATATTTTGTTTGATAGTGGAATTCTTGCATAGGTATAATTTTTTTTATAACAAAACATCTCTCTTCCCACATTTAAACTTATTTTAATGAATGGGATCACTCTAAATAATATTACTTGCATCAACATCATTATACCACTTTTCTTTGTATTTTTCTACCCAATCTACTTGTACTAATGAAACAATAAAGCTCCATCCTTCTCATCCTTCCTAGATGATGCATCTATCATAATATTTTCCTTTTGTTAGTGACCCATCTTAGTGACCCATTTTTTTTCTCTTCATCAAATAATCTTTGTTCCAAAAAATAATTTAGGCTATCATGATTTGTATTAACTTTGAATTGCTTGCCCATTAGATATGGCATCCATTATCTTACTGCACAAATAATAGCTAGCATTTCTTTCTCATAAATAAATTTGACTTGATTCTTACCCTTTAATTGATTACTCTAAAAATAAAGGGTTCAATCCTTTTGCATGTTGCTCCTATACCATTACTTGAAGCATCACATTCCATAATAAAATCCTTGGTGAAGCTTGGAGTAGTGAGATTTAAATTAGTACACAACCTCCTTCAATCTCTCAAATGTTGTATTATCTAACTCATTCCATTAGAAAAAATTCTTCTTTAATAGATTTATGATTAGTGTTGCTACATGGTCATAGTTCTTCATGAATCTTCTATAGTATCCATCCAATCCCAAGAAACCCTTAATTTTTTAATGGTTTTAAGAACAAGTCATCGATGATAAGCTTAATTTTCTAAGGATCCACCTTACCCCATGTGAGACTATGTGTCCCAAGTACTCCACCTCTTTGATACCAAAAGCACACTCAAAAGTCTTAGCTTAGACTTGATGATCATTGAGAACTTGTAATGAACATTTCATCTACATTCTACAAAATTTTCTCCCATGTCTTGTTATAAATAAATATATCATCAAAGAAAACTAATACAAACTTCCTCAAGTTTTCTTAAAGAGGGAGTTCATCAAAATTTGAAACATAGATTGTGTTGAATGCATAAGACAACTAAGTGGGGGGTGAATCATTTGTACCTTAAAATTTCAAAACCCTCATAAATGTTCAGATCCACATTCATTCAATTAACCCTTAATCTATTATGATGATTTAGCATGAAAATAAAATAACAAAAATTTAACAAATCAATGTTCATCGTACACAAGAGCACGCCATCTTTACATGAAAACCCCAAGATGGGAAAAACCATGGTGAGGATTAGCTCACAATATAAAGTAATATCAATTCTGGTTACAAAGGGCTCACTGTCAGAGGGGACACTGCCTAAAAGAAGGGCTCACTGCCAAAATAGAAAAACAGATAGAGAAGAATGTTACATAGAGAAACCCATCTCAATGTAATAGAGAATTCCACCACAATATCACCAACACCTTCATAGCTTGACTAAAGAATTGTAGATACCTTATGCTCATTGAATCCAAAAATCTAACACATGAAAGCTCACACTGCACTTCTTAAATTCACACTCTAACACTCTAAAACTCACATCATTCACATCACATTTTTCTATCTTATCATCCCTCAACAACTCAACTCTTATTTATATTGTATTCAAGATTGAAAACATTCTCCAAGGTTCGTTATGCACCTCAAATGTGCAAATTTAGATTATGTCGGCACCAAAACATTCTCACGGTGGAAATGAATGAAGGAGGACCACAACACACCTTAGCTAGGACATAAATCCACTCCTACATGCCACACCATTCTTTGTAGACACCTAAGTCGGTCATTACCTGTGTAAACACCATTAAAATTTTAAGTACATGCTTATTTTTATCCAACAACAACTCGTGGAAAACAAATGCCACTTGAGTGTTCACAATCTAGAATATTCCAAAAACAACCCTAAAATCCAACAAACTCTTTCAGAACAACTTTCACCTAAAGAATATACACACCTAGTACATTCAGATAACTCTGCCATACACTGTAATTCAATAAATTGGCTTCCTTAGCTCCAAACCATGAACAACTTCAATTGAAGAAAGATACTAACACTATCAACACACCTTTAGATCCAAAAGACATAAAACCAACTACGGAGAAACGTGGAGAAAATGCATTTATCCTAGACACCTTTATAATACATAGTTCACACACTGGTGAACACAACTTCCTCTACACTATGATCCAACACAAAATCCTAGATATACCACCTTTGAACACCTTTGATCAACATATCTGAAATGCATAAGCAGATCCTCAACCTATAAGAAATGCAGAGCAACACTAGAACACAACTTTGTAACCCAAAACAACACTGTAACTCACAGTTTCCTCTTTTTATCAAATTTTCTCAATAGAACTTGGAAACCAAGCACCAAAGATGCATCCTTGTCTTCTTCATCACTTCCTCATTACAACTAAACCAATTGCAACATAGCAACTCAAACATAGATCCATAGATAGAAGCTTATCAAAGCAACACTAGAAGTTGACATCAGTAGCTTACTAATGACAACATAATGCAACTAATCAAAGCATCATGAATGCAACAACACCAAATCAATACCAAAAACTACCCATACACTTGCACCAAACTCTTTTTCATACAATTGACACCAATGACAACACAAGCTTGTCAACATCGATGACAACACCAACTGTTCATACTTGCAAAAATCTCCCCCTTTGTCATTGATGTCAACATATGATGTGAAAAGCCATCAACAACAACAACTTTGACATAAACAAAAACAACTCTGAGCACCAACATACTACTCCATACCAACTCTTTTTCTTCCTCCCCCTTACTCAAGACTTTCTCTCTTTTGATCTTTCACATTACTTACTCTCCCCCTTTCAACTTGTCTTTTTCACATGTTTCTCTCTCCCCCTTTGACATGAATGGAAAAGAATAAAATATTTGCATCACTTATGTTTCCCCTTTGACATCAATCAACCTTCTCACAATTGTTCTACCAATTTCTATGTCCTTCACTACCCAATATACTCCCCCTTAGGAGCATGTACCATACTACATCAATAAACAACTAATACACAATGACAACACTCACTCCCCCTAACTGTAGCAACCAATAATGCCACTACCTACTCCCCCTGAGAGGTAGCCATCAACATCAGTCCAAACCAAAGAGTGAATCTTTAAATCCACTTGAGTAATGCATCTCCTTATGCATCTAGTCCAAAGGAGGGGCAATGACCCCTAACTTCTCTCAGAGATACTTAAAAGTATCCTTAGTAATCTATCCTTAGTGAATATATCAACAACTTGATCCTTTGTAGGCACATATTCAAGCTTCACTTTATTCTCTACAACCTTCTCTCTCAGAAAGTGATACCACATTGAGATATGCTTTTTCCTTGAATGCATTACCAAGTTCTTTAAAATGTTGATAGCACGTGTATTATGACAAAAGATATAAATTGGTTCATCATATATCATTTTTATATCCTTCAATATTTTCTTCATCTACAACACTTGTGTGCAACAAGATGTTGCAATATACTCTACCTCTACAATGGGTAAAGAGACTAAATCATGTTTCTTTCTTAGACATGATACCAATCTACATCCAAGAAAGAATGCACCACCACTTATAATTTTCTTGTCATGTACACAACCAACCCAATCTGCATCTATGTAAGCACTCAAAGTGAAATCATTATCATTTGGATACCATAAGCCATGATCTAGAGTGCCCTTCAAGTATCTAAATATTCTCACTACAACAAATCCCTATGATTTGCTCCATTTTTTGCTTCCACCCACTATTTTAATGTATTTTTTGCCAATTTTTTGAAAACGTCGGCGCTATTTATCGGGATGGTGCTATTTTTGGCATTTATTTGCACTGATCAGGACAAGTCAGCGCTAGTTTCAGTGCTAATTTGTACCAAAATTAGCGTCAATTTTAGCGCCGATATTAGCTTCGAGTGTGGCACCACCTTTGGCTACGAGTTTAGCTTTGATTTTAGCACCACTTTTAGTTTCGACTTTAGCTTCGAGTTTAGCTTTGGGTTTAGCACCAGTTTAAACACCCCTATGTTGAAGAGACTTATTTATATGTCTCATCGATGATGTAAAATAGTGAAATGTCAACAAGCTATGAGCATATAGAGGAGAGAATCACTTACGTCACATCGAAAAGGTATATCTACAAGTGCTTGGTGAAAAACAACTCTTAGTTATAATGAAGTAATGTCGATGAGACATTAAGATATCGGTAAGACAAATAAGATTGTCTCATCGACACTCTTCAAGTAATGATCAAAATCATACACCGCTAGACCACCAGGAAGGTGAGCAACATATGTGGTAGAGCGATATACACTGTAACCCCGCAACAAGAAGCCTTCAGCAAGGCGGTAGTGTGGTAAACAACAGAAGGGAAGAGAAAAACACCGCCATACTGCAATGGGTATAATAAGAGATAGTGGTGGCACAATAATCATGGCATAATTACAATTTAAAACACTAAATGTAGCAAATCACATCAGTCACAATCCATTTGAATAAATCATTTAAGGAATCAAGAATATAGCCTGCCAAAATACTCTAAAACTCTAATAAACATACTCTAAAAATTTTGTCGAAATCTTATTTTTAGGCATAGCCCACCAGAGTGGAGTTTTCATTTTAATAAACATACAATAAAACCTTTGTTGAAACCTTATTTTCAAGCATAGCCCCCCAAAATGGAGAAGTGTTTCAGTAAAGAATGACAAAGAATGGTAAGGAGATGTGTGTGATAGGAGGCATAGGATTCATTGTTGTTTATCTCATTATTGCTCTAATCAACAAGGGTTACAATGTTTGCACTACTATTTGTAATCCAGGTATTTAATTGACATATGTTTGCATAATCTCAAATTCCTTCAGATGCTTTTGAAGTATCAATGTATCCTATATAGGGTTTAGAATGACTTTTTTTAATTTAAAAAATAAAATCAGATCCTTTTGAAGTATCAATGTGTCCTATATAGGGTTTAGAATAATTTCTTTTAATTTTGAAAAAAAAATGATTTATTTTCATGTGATTAGATAATGTGGAGATCTCCTAAATCTACCCTAGCTCATTGTCCTCTTTCACACCGTGTTCATTACTCCAACTGCTAGAGTTTTGCATTACTCTAGTGGCTAGAGTTTTGTATTTTGCTTTAATCTTTATCATGGTAACCCTTGAGTTCCATAATCCACCTTCAATCTCTTCTAATTTAATGTTGTCTTAAGCTAGATTGCATAGTATGCATATAAAGCAAGTCCTTCATACCTGCCATTGTTCCAAACCACCACTCATCGCCTTGCTTAAAATGCTGCCTCCATAAGCACAATAGCATGTTTTAAAATCATGGTTGCTAGTGATTGACCATTACCTTCACTACTTTCATCAAGATAAAATGATATTTTTGTCTTCAAACTTAAGGCATTATGCAAGATAATATTGTGAATTATTTGTTGTGTATAATTTGATTTTCTTACACATTTACTGCTTTGTTAACTACCTTTAAGACTAGATATTGCACCATCAGCTACAATCTCAAACAACTCACTCACTGTCACTTGAAGATTCCTTTCATGAGCATCCTTGTATAAAATCAAACTATGCCCTATAGATTGTCTACTTACTAATATAGGGGACTCATTGTTTTATGGAATTTTGAGTTTTAATTAGAAGGGGTTAATATGGGGCATTTTTATGTGTAGGAAGAATAGATTGTGATGCAATGTTTAGGTATGGACGGTTCAGGAAAAATTGGATTGCTATCGATGTTATAACCAAGTTGGATTGTACCTTGACCCAATGTGAAACACTTCTGGGTGTTTTCACTCTAAAGCAGAACTTGTGTGTAGGAATTTCCAAATATCTGATAGAGGAAGTTCCTACATTCTAAAGATAAAATCCTAAATCTACTTATCCAGTTTCTGATCCAACTTGAGATCTTTAATATCCAATAAAGTTTGTACATTCTAAAGATAAAACCATAAATCTTCTTATCCAGCTTCTGATCTAATTTGAGGTCGTGAATATCAAATAGAGAAAGTTCCTATATTCTAAAGATAAAATCATAAATTTTATCTGTCCAATTGGAGATCCAATTTCAGGTCGTGAAGCTTCAATAGAGAAAGTTCCTACATTCTAAAGATAAAATCATTAATCTGTTTGGTCTAATTGTAAGGATTTGTCTTTTTAATTATACTTTCTGACATTTTTCTTGATATAAATTGTTACTTTAGAATTATGGTATTTCTTTTCTTCTAATGTTTTCAACCCTCATTTTAGGGAAGAGCTCCAAAGATGGTTCCTTCGGATGGATACTACACATTTCCGCTATAGGTTCCATCTAGAAACACCATAAGCTTAGGTATTGTCATACTTAGGTACAACAAAGTTTGAGGATACCTTATTCTTCTTGATACAAAATGTTGTCCTTCAATCCCTCTTAAGCAACATTCACTATTATGGACTTCATCATTGTACCTTTCATGCATTTGATTTAATTTGTTATGTGGAAACATGTTGTCTATGTCTTTGCAAGTGATAACTATTGTGTAAGCTTTTAATCTACATGATTACCCCTCATGTTCAATTCTTGCAACTATTGTGATGCTTGGGGCTTCCTACTTTTAACTAGATTGTTAATGAAAACTATCTTGGAATCCTTGATGATCGGTTTTTTTAGAATCTTAGCTATGTTGATAGTGGAAAGTTCTTATTAATAAGGATAAATCATTATCAATAAGGAGATTACCCCTTACAAACATACTCCACTATCCTTGAAAATATTGATCTTTAATGCTTCATGGATGGTCTACTTGTGATTATCCTTCTCAAATGAGACAATAGGGCAGCAAACTAGGCTCAGCCCTTGTGGGAGCCACATTTCACCCCACATGTTGTAACCAGATAAACAAAACAACAACCTAATTTTATCTATACCTACACAATGAGAAAACATGTTAGATAAAACCAAGCATATAATAGATATGTTTGATAACTTTCTTGTTTTCCTGGACATCTATGGTATGCAAGTTATTTGAATGCACATGATGATCAAATTATATGTTTATAGATGTATGCACATATTTTGACTGGTGATCCTTCATTGCTCTAACAACACTCTTCTCACTCAAATGCAGGGAAACTGGGAGTAGAAAGGAAGACATCAACTTGTAGGCTTAGACAAGTGGGAAGACTGAAGATGATGCAGAACAAAGCAACCAGGATTCGTTGTTGAGGCAATGACGAGTCCCCTTTCTCTTTATGAGAATTTTTCTCTTTTGTATCTATAAATGTATAGTTTTTCGATTATATGCATTCAAATTCCACAGCTTGTGTGGAACAACATACATTTACATTATCAATAAAGGCTACATTTTTTAAAGGATTGTCAAATCTTTCCTATATTATATGCATCTGCATAAGTGCAATCTAATAATGTAATCTTTTGATTTTGTTTATGCGCATGAATGTAATGTAGCAGAAATAAAAATGTACCTTACTCTTCATTTGAAAATCACAAAAGCTCTACTTGATTGAGCTATTAACTTTTGTGTCTTCACAAACATATGTTGATACAAAATGAATGGAAGAAGCATCCAAGTAATCCTAGTTTTTTTTGCCAATAATTCATACCAAAGATTGAACAATTTAAGGATATTGCAATAGGTAATTTGTATCGACACAAATAATATGACTGAAGCATTTCAAAGTTTAGGCCATAAGAATCATCCTTTTTTAAACATGGATTGTGTTGTAGCCAAAATTCCATCCTAATTATTTTTGCATACTTCCATTTTAACTCATCTCTTACATCCACCATATGCATAGAATACCTGTCATAATAACTTAAATTTAATCAAATCCCTCATGTGAGCTTCCTAATAAAACCCTTGATCATAGCATCAAAGTGTATTCCTCCTTTGAAATACTCCTATGATTTCTCACAACATATCGCCAAGAAAACACCATGTTGATGAGAGTCCCTCCAAAGAATCCCCGACATTAGCTCACAAAGCACAGATAAAAAATGTAGATGAGACACCCCTATGTCGAAGAGACTTATTTATGTGTCTCATCAACGATGTAAAATAGTGAAATGTCAACAAGATACGAGCATATTGAGGAGAGAATCACTTATGTCACATCGACAAGGTATATCTACAAGTGCTCAGTGAAACACAACTCTTGGATATAACAAAGTAATTTTCGATGAGATAGTGGCATATCAGAAAGAGACATTAACTTGTCTCATCAACACCTGCAACTAACATTGGAGGAACATAATATCTAATGTTGATGAGACATTGAGATATTGGTAAGACAAATAAGATTGTCTCTTTGACACTCTTCAATTAATGATCAAAAGCATAAACCGCTATCCTATCGAGAAGGTGAGAAACATATGCGGTAGAGTGGTATACACTACAACCCCATAGCAAGAATCCTTGAGCAAGGTGGTAGTGTGGTAAACAACATAAGGGAAGGGAAAAACACTGCCATACCGACATATCAAAGAAACAACGGGCATTTTAATTAAAAGTCTCTTCGATAGTTATGAAATGATGATTAATCTGATTTATGTGACTAATGAAAATATCGATGAGACTACCACTATTAATGAAGAACTTGATCATAAAGGTGGTACGAGTGCCATTTATGAACCAAGGCTGGATAAAGTGTCATGAAATTTGATAAATACTACCTCAAAGAAGTTGAAATCATTGTGAATTGTAATTGAAAGATTTGGAGAACCAAGTGGGACAGCGGTAGGCAACTAGAAATTTGCAGCATTTATTCAAGTAAGTGGTTTGGACTCAACTCAAAGTATTTTCTCAGTAAGTAGATGAAAGAATTGCATGAGTAGGGTTGAGATGGAAAAAAACCTAGGAAAACAAAAAGCAAAAAGACAGAAAACTGAAGCTAGGCAATTGAATCAAGACTTAATCAATCAGTGTCTTGGGTCTAGGCCAAAATCCAGAAGAATATCATAGCTTAACCCATCATTTGTGACATTAGAAGATAAACAGAAAAATATGTGAGATGTATGGACTCTGTGTAGGGGTTACAACCTCTTTATTTATCATTATAGGAAGAAATTCTAGCATAGCCTAGTGTCAAACTCGTGGAATTTGAATTTGGGTAAACTTGTAGTACCCAATGTCTTTGTGAACATAGAGTTAATCAAGGTGTTGGAAAAGAATTACAATGTGAATATGAGAGCAATTCATTTTCATGATGGGTCATAGTTCATGGTCATCAAGCCAGATTATATTTTCATGATTTTTCAGCTAGACACTTCCCTGAAAACAAAATTATGAATTAGAGACTTGTTGGAGGAATACCACACCATGGACACAAGTTATAAGAGATGGATATTTCCTCTAAATAGGGTTAAAGGTGTGGGTAACCAAACTATGACGTTCTCTAGTGAAGATAAGCCCCAATTCTATGTGGCTTTGTTTGAAGAATACTTTCAATACAATTATTACTTAGCTGGTCAAGTACTGGGAATTGATGTTCCTAAGAACATGACAATTTCTCCCATGGTTTTAGCCACAGACATCCAGAGCCATAATGCCCAACCCTATGATTATTTAGAGTATTTATTGGAGGCCATCAATAATTCCCTCAATATCATTAAGAATAATAGTGAAGCCATTAATTTCAAGCACTATTCTCTTTTCATGCACATGATATTATATGAAGGGCAGGTGACGGGGATATGGGGTGAGGAATTAAGAATAAAAGACTTAGATAATGATGGAAATTCAAAGCCTGTACAAATGTAGACATCTGTGTGGAATAGCATGTGTGGGAGGTCCCACTACCTATATTTTGAGGAATATTTTGTCAAACCACTATACAAGATGCTAGGCCACAAATGTGACTACAACCTCTCCCTAGAAACCTTAAGATTTCTCCGACCAAAAGATATGGGTCATGAAGTAGGGATAAATCACAATTTGGGGGACTGGTACATGTTTGGGGATTGTACTATTATCAGGGTTTATGGATTTAAAGCTGCACCTTATTTGCTGCCTAAGACTGTGCTAGATAGAGTTGCTTATTTAGATATCATAAGGAAATTTCCATTTTCAGCTTTCATGCATTTAAAGAGCTATGGGAGGCAAAATTTCATGCCTTCCACTTTATGCTTTGGTGATTTCACTATTATCTCTTATTCAGGCTATGACTTGGTTAGTGGTAAACTGGATTATTATGGCTTGCCAGTTGGCAAAAAAGGGAAAAGTTTGATCCTAAACACTTAATTTGTGATGCCAAAATTTTTCAGAAAGTGAAAGGGTATGAGCATAGTTTCCTTTTAGAAGATGTCATTAGAAATTGTGAAGAAAAAAAAACATGATGAGAATGAATGCCTACAACAAGGTTATGATGGTTGAGGCTTGGAAGGTGAATAATAACCCATGCTACGTAGGGGCTTTCCCTGAGGTACAAGATCCCATAGAAATAATTGAATAGTTAATCCTCCATGAAGAAGAACTAATAAGAGATGTGCCACTTGTGGAATTTGAAAGAGGAAGGGGCATCGGTCCTAGGAGGCAAGTAGAAAATATCACACCACTAGATCACTTATCACCTCATCCTACTCCTGAAGTGAGCTTTTCAGTTGGTTCCCCATCCATGGAAGAAGATAACACTAAGGAGGAGGAAGAAGTCTCACAGTTTAATGCTCTTGTTATACTCCAATATGAGATGCCATTAGAAATAATTGTGATCACCTTTGAAGCCTCTGATGAGCTATCAAATGATGTGAGGCATCGTGCAAGTCAGGAATTTGTTGCAGATGATACTTTTGTGCAGACCCCTGAATTTAAGTCCTTTATATATGAGTATAAAGGAAGACTAATAAGAGAAAGGTTAAAGGAAATTGACCCTGAGAAAGAGGCTTATGCTTTGAAAGAGTTGCAACATAAAGTTGATAGGGAAATGAGAAACATGATTACTGAGAGAGGAATAGAATTATTGCAAGAAGCTAGAGTTATGCTCCTTCCTAGGTGGGATATTAGTTCAACCATTGTGTTTGAAAACTTTTTGAAGAGAAAGAATAAAACTTTGCAAATAACAAATGAATTAGGTGACAGGGTCTATACAGGGTCAGGGTACAATCTTGATAATACCACTTTGCAAATTTTGGCTCTTTACCCCCCAGGAAAGAAGCCTTCTCTCATTGACAATGATCATATTTTTGGACATCTCCTGGTGCAAAGAGTAGGGGAGACAGATCCCTTGGAGACTGTTGACTTGAATGTGAATGTAGCCAAATTCACCAAAGCCCAGATCCAAAAGCTAGTAAGAGATAACCAGTGGCTAATAGAGGAAAATGACAGGTTGAACAAGAATTAACCAACTACAAAGATAGGCTGCCTGCTTCTCCAAGGCTTTACTCTCCTTTAATTGAACATGAAAGAAAAGTGTTAGAGGCCATGTATGAGACTGCTCAATGGAAGCATAAATTTGAAAAGGCTCAAAAGGAATAGGAAGAACTAAAAAGAAAATTGAAGCCTGCTACTTTTGAAGTAGCATCAAGGATAATTTGTATGAAATTCAAAGATATGTGCCAACATGCAGATGGTGTCTGGGGTGCTCACAGTGGAACATACAAGGCCCTCATGGAGCATGGAAGATTGCTTGATGGGATGAAGGAAATGGAATCCCTTATCAAGGCAAAAGATGGAGGTAATAATGATTTTCTCTAAGGATGTCAGAGCCTCATGAATACACATGAAAACTTCCAAAATATCTTGACACAGGAATTGAATGACTTCAACCAGCCACTATGTATGGCCATGCCAAATTTCTTTGAAGAAACAAATTTGAAGGATTAGGAAACTTGGAAAAATGAGATATCAAAATATTTTCCAAGCATCCTTGATGACATCAATGATGGGGATGAGGTACTCAGGAAAATGCATAATCAACTTGGGAGGATTGCTAGATTGGAGAATGCAATGACAGACACTCTACAGAATGCAAACACTTATGCCCAAGAGAAATACATTGATCACATATCAAAGGTTAATTTGTTCCTTGCACGAGCTGTATGAGGAGGTAGTTAGAGTTTGGTTGTTGTGGATGCATTAACATGGTGCTTGGTCCTTGAATAGATATTAGGTGGTCACAGACACTTGTTGATGATTAACGGACTATGGTGCATCCAACAATAAACTCTTTTTAAGTTTCAATGTCATTTTAATTATTCTTTAGTTAAGAAAGGATGTAACTTTTGTGAATGGACTTGAAGCTTGTTGCTTCTCGTACAAATAGGGAAACCAAGGTCCAATTTTGATCATCATATCATCATCATTTCAATCCAATAGAATAGATACTAGAACATCTCATCCACTTATTCATATCAAAAGAACTCATGTTATGTATGTTTATATTTGAGCAATATAATGGAGTAGATACATTATAACTCATAATCCATTTTCAACATTCAATTGTTGTGTCGATTTTCATGCTTATTTATTGCTTTGTTGTCTCCATAGTGGTCTTTTCAAGTTGTTTAAATCTGCAAGATTTATCAGGGCACATTTTTTGTTACTGTGTGGATGCTTTGATTGGTTTTTGGTTACGTGTGAATTAAATTCCTTTCAAATAATTTACTTTAATTGTTTCATATTAAGGATTAAAGTCCTCTTACAAATTGGCACCCTCTTATGGTCTAAAAACCTACGTTTTTGAGACCCAACAAATTGCAAATAACTCTAAGAATTTAGAAGTCTATGAAACAGTGTATATATTCTTGTACTTGTAAATATTCTTGTATATATTCTCGTACTTGTATATTCTATGAAACATTCCTTATTTTCTATGAAACAGTGTATATATTCTTGTACTTGTAAATATTCTTTTACTGTTATGTCTATCAAAGAAAATAGAGTTTGTATGAAAAAATGCTTCACCCTTTTTTGTAAGTGAGTATATGAATTCTTGTTTAAGGAAAAATCTTACAGTGTTTACATTTTCAGTTTAGTAGTTTCAAATCTTCATTTTCTATGTATATAAAATTGTATGTGCTCTTTATCTCTAATGACATAAAACAATAATGTCATCAGAATTGAGGTTTTTAATTTCAACACCATCATTGTCCACACTTTTCATATCCTGTTCACTTTTAAGTACAATCATCAAATTTTTATTTTTATTTCTTGTCCCAATTAATCTTGATTCCTTTCAGCACAACACAGTAGGTTGCATGTTAAATTTCAAACATTTTCTTTGCATTTTTTTGTATTTATTATTTTCTCAGTGCATCATTATGTAACAACTATTTCACTTCTGAGATATACAGTAAAAATAAATGAAAGCACATGTTTGCTTTGTCAAGGGAAATATATGGTGAATACCCTATGTCTTTTAGATAAGTGTGCAAGCGAAATAAGACATAACTGATTGAATATGATTTTCTACTATACAATTGTTTTTTATGTGCTTTTTACTTTTTGCATGTGGATTATCCTTAGAAAGAGACTACTTATCTTTTCTTAAATGAAGCCTTTACATTTTCTATCTACAAAAGGAATTTACTGCTTGACAACAGGTTTGTGAACTTCATACAAATTAAGATTGATGTAAAAGGCCATCCCTGCAAATGTTGTTTGGTCTAGAATTATAATGGAAAATAAAAAAGCTTGCTAGGAGAATAAAATAGGTTTTCAATTTTCCAATCACAACATAATATTACTGAAGCATTTCAAAGTTTAGGCCATAAGAATCATCCTTTTTTAAACATGGATTGCAAATAATTCTGAAAATTTAGAAGTCTTGGTCATTAGCATTATTGTCTGCTACAATGGCATCCAATGTATCATTGTCAATGTTCATATGTTCTTTCAAGTATTTAATATTATCATCATCCTCATCTTGACCTGCATCATCTTCATCATCATTTAAATTTGACTATAGACCATCTATATTGTTACCAGATGTATTTGGATCATCATTTTCTATACCATCCATATTGTTGTCTTCCATAACATCATCTAACTTTGGATTGTTGTCTTCTTGTGCCTGAACATAACCATCTTCAACATCAACATGGATTTCAATTTCTTTGATGTTCTCTAATCCCTCTCTCTCATTTTGTTGGTCATCATTGTTTTGCTCAATATCCACTAATGCATCATCAAATACATGCCTTAATCTTGGATCATAATGTGTGACAAATATCCATTTCGGGTCCAAAATATCTTCATATAAAAATACCTGCACATGAATGACATACATATATTAGATGTATGTTATAACAATTTCATTGATTAATAAACACATGTATATATTTGCAAAAAGATTTGAATTAATAGATTAATGATCACTACCGCTTCTTGTTTGAGTTAAAGAAATACCTACTCACAATGAATTGGTAGAACATAAGGCTCCTTATCCTCTGGTAGGAACGATGAGGAATCTATAGAAAACAACCCACTATGGGTATCATGTCTTCGTGTCCTCTCAAATGCTTCATACCATCTACACTTAAAAATACAACATTTAAAAGAACGGTAATCCAACTCAATAATTTCTTTTATTTTCCCAACATATTGTAAATTCCCTTCAATTATATTATTATCTTTTGAGCTTGATCGACTGGATTGCTTGAAGTCAACCATGATGCCACAATCGAAGGATCATCTCTTTACATCTACACTTTCTACACGATAATGTCAACCATATGCCCACATTGTTGGATATTTCCTCGCCTGTGAAAGACCATTTATTTTAGTGAAAACAAATATAATGACGAATATTAAAATATTTAATACTGTCAAAACTATAAGGAAACAACATTTTGTAAAATTCCAACTGTGCCTTTCTTTCACATCCTCTAGACATGTTGATTTTATCTTCTGTTATGTTTGAATCTGTACTTGCATCTTCTATTTGATTTTGAATTTTTCTAGTAACCCATTCTAGTGTGCAATCTTTGACCAATTCCCCAAGAAGATGAGTGGGAAGTGGAGTATTCCTTGGGTTCAATCTCTTAAACTGTCTCCTGGCTTCTAACACTTCTCTTTTTTTATCATACAGATCAATCCATTTGTTCATAAATTCCATGTGGTACAGAATGAACTTGTCGAGTATAGAACTTTCTTCTACACCTATTACATGTCAACATGTTTATTTCAAACTTCAAATGACATGCTATTAATTTGACAAATAAATTACAGAGTAAATTAATGATTGCAATAAAAACAACCACATTGATCGTGAATTTACTTACTAATTTCTACTTCAACACCATTAGATTGTGGTTTTTCTCCATCAATAATATTTGATGCTCGTTCTTCATCCTAGATGCATGGGCCATCTTCAAAATCCTTACCAAGGAATTCACACAGGAAGAAAAATGCTTCATTTAATACATACCCTTCAACAATTCAACCATCTGGATGTGCCTTTTGTCATACATATCTTTTAAGAGTTTTCATATACCTCTCAAATAAAAACATCCACCTCGTTGATACGACACCTACCAATTAAATGTCATTGACTAGGTGTATAAGTAAATGGACTTGTAGGTCCATGAAACTTGTAGGGAGCTCCTTCTCAAATACACATACAATTTCTACAATTTCCTTCTTCCACTTTGGCACTTCAGATTCATGGATCTCCTTGGAGGTCACCCACCTAATATAAGAATAGTAAATTAGTATGAACATTTAGTCATAAATTAAAATGAAATTTAATATCTCTATGTCTCTCACACATGAACATTTCATATAACCACATACCTTGTAAATGCTAACAATCGACTTATGACATTCCTTAAGTCAAATGTAAGACAGGAATCCCCCCTAATTTCCAATGGTGTGATATGCTATCAAACAAATTTATGAAAAGGTCATTAGTATTTTTTTCTCACACAACAAAATATCAAAATAAATTTAGATCTTAATCAATGTTACTAGTAAATGTTAAATGTTGATATATAATACCTTCATTAAATTATGAAAATCATGTGTTTTAAATCCTATGATATGTCCATCAACTATAAAAGCTTTAGCCAATGATGACCCATAGCCAATAGGTGTCCTTATTGAATGGATGACATTTTTTAGTTGGTCTAGCTCTCTTTTTTTCAAAATCCATGGAGCTTCTACATATGTTTCATTTTCCCTATTTGGCCACAAATGTTTTATATCAAATGTGGTACGCAAAAGAGAAATATCTCTCCTTAAAGACAAGGTGTCCTTCTCTTTGCTTGATATATGTCAAAATATAGAATTTGGGAAATTTTTTAAGATGTGCATAGGATCTAATAGATGAGATATTAATAGATCCTTCTAGTAAGGGAGCTCATAAAATATGGATTTCCTTTTCATTCCTTCTAGCATATTAACTACAACTTGTTCTAGTTCTTCAATTAAATCACCCTGATCAAAAAAATCCTCCCAAGCTTTCAATTCAACATCTTCATACTTCTTAAGACAATCACCTAGAACCATAATCATGGGAGGGCCTCTATTTTCAAATTTTCCATCAAATTGATTCTTCGGGTGATTTCTAAACCTATGATCTAGTGGTAGAAAAACCATGTTGTTTGCATAAATAAATTTATGTAGATATTTAGAATACCAGCCTTGAAATTGTTCTACACATCTTGGACATGCAAATATCCCCTTTGTTTGAAGCCCTACAATTCAATAAGTAATGTTAATAACATAAAAAAAACAATCCTAGGAAATCATGAATAGTCCAACATAGCACACCATACAACATGAAGGACCTATTTGATGGAGGATATGATGTGTCATACATTCTTATGCCTTTCCATAGTAGTTGCATCTCATCAATAAAAGGAACAAGATAAACATCCATGTTTCTAAATTGATGTTTTCCTAGAACAATGAGAGTCAACATAAGTTGCTCCTTTCTAACACTCATCCATGGTGGAATATTATACTATCAATCCGACTGGCCAAACACTATAATTTGAGCTCAGGAAAGAGAATGGGCATACTCCAACAATTGCAAGACCAAACCTAATACTACGGTGTTCATCTTTGAATTTTGTTGGCCATTTTTCCTCTATGTGTTTTATTGCTTTGGAGTTGGCCAGAATTCACATGAATCCATCTTTACTCCTATTGTTTGCATGCTAGTCCATCAATTGTGCTAGTGAATTGTAACGAAACATTCGTTGAAGTCTAGGTATAATTGGCATGTGACGTAAAACCTTCTTGGGAACTGTAGGACCTTGTACATCTGTACGATATCTCTTCTCTTTGCATACAAGGAATTCTACCTTGTTTTGATATTCATCTCTATATAAAATGCAATCATTTTTACATGAATGAATTTTCTTATATTCAATCCCCAACTCAACCAACAACAGACGCGCCTCTCTGCAAGTTGATGGCAACACATTCTCTTCAGGGAATATTTTAGTTTTTAGTGCCCTATAAGATCGCCAGAGATTAAATCAATTGAATCTTTGAATTATGATGAACATGTTTGATATGAGATTAAATCAATTGAATGTTTACGAATTATGTACACCAATTGACAATGCAAAGTATGAAATAGATTTCAACTCACTTCAGTAGGGTAGTGAATCATTTGTCTAACCAACCAAATAGTGACTTGATTTATAATAATATTAATGTGCATGCCAGTTTTGAGGTTCTACTTGCACCTGATTTGAACACGGGTGTCTTCACTGCTTGCTTGATGGAGTCTTTGATGTTGTTATCATCAACATTACATTGGTGGTAATTAACCTTACTATCATCATTATTGTCATCATTGTTTCCATCCCCAAAGAAACCTATAAGCATTTCATTCAATCCTTCTTCATGCACTACATTTTCACTATCATGATCATCATCATTAAGGCTAGGTGGCATGTCATCAGTGTACGCAACTCTCATTAGCTCTTCAAATTTCTCAAGTGGTAGTGTTCTCTTCAATCTTGCTCTTCTCGCCCTAGTATGGTTTAAACAATGGTTTGGATCATCCCGTCCAAATCTTAATAACCCAGTTGGATCTTAGGTATTAGTATAATGTGTTTCATCAAAATCTTCTACCTATCAACAAATGCAAGCATTATTTAATGTTTGGAAACAATTGGATAAATCATAAATGTATCAATTTCAAAGAAATATAATCAAATATGGCTTAAAAAATAAAAATAAAAATTGTATGAACATATATACATCAATTGAATAATGGAACATTATTTTATAGACTACCTTTTCTATACAATAATTTAAATAAAACATAATTTTGACAACATAGTTTATAAAACATCAATCCACACTCATTTATTATTCTTTGGTTTTAATCGATTGTAGGAGGCATACTATTGACTGGAAGCTCATCATATATGTAATGTATTTGTACAATCGCTCATTTGAATTGTTTCTTTCTACGACATACAAAACATCCACAAACAACAATTTTCTCAAAGTATTCATCCCATGTACTATAGTTCTGACTCCTCTTCTTCAAGGTAATCATATTGTGTCCCTCAGATCCATTATCATCATATCCTCTTCCACCCACTATCATCTACATGATTTAACAGCTTTTAGGTCCATGTCCACATACATATATTCTTCTTTTCTAGTTGCTACAAAAGCTTTCACCGCACTACCGCCGAGAAGGAAGAAGCAACTTGTGGGACTATGGTAAAAACCACTCTACCGCACTAAGTTGATGAAGGAGCCACAAGACAATGGTGGTCACCACACTACTGCATGCCAATGGTAGAAGACTTGTGGGAGTCACCATAACATTGCTAGGAATAGAAGGAAGACTCGTGTGCCGCCACAAAAGCTTTCATCGCACTACCACCAAGAAGGATGAAGCACCTTGTGGGATCACAATAAAAACCGCTCTACCACACCAAGCTGATGAAGGAGCCATGGGAAAATGGTGGTCACAAAAACAAGGTAGGAGTTGGAATTATTTCCAACACTCTAGATCCTATGATACACAACAATGAAAATAGTCACTATACAACAATGATAGGCACCCAATTAGGTGCACTTGGCTGCCTTAGGTTCCCCAAACAGATTACATTAACGGCCAAAAGTTGACACTAAAGTTGGTGTTAACTATCACTGACTAAAGCGCCAACTACTGGATCAAAATCGAAAATTTAAAAATTTCCCGCATGAAGGAAGAAATCAGACGACAAAAAAGGGAAAAATGTCACATGAAGGAAGACAGTAGGGTGCTACCAACAACTTATGAGAAATTTGATTTAGTTTGCGACACCATAGGTAAGGTTACAATTTTTTTTTCTTGGTTGAATTCGTGATTGTTTACTGCTCTTTGTATTGAATTTGAATTTGTGATTGTTTACTGGTTCGTGGCTTAACCTGTCCAGGAAACCTCTAAATTGTCTCATCATCCTAAATTGTAAAACCTTTGAGAAACCAAAAAAAAAATTAACCCTACCCATTTGAGCTTTGGCTCAAAATATTATAGCATGAAGCCAAGATTCCTTCGTATTCTTTCCCTAACCTGGGTATCAAGGAAATAGTGAATTGCTTGGAAAATCTGGGAATTGGGTCAGTCATTGTTGAGCAACCACTGAAAATAAACATAGAAATTGCTTGGTTTTTCCCAATCATGCCATAGTCACCGATGCCATGAAAAATTTGTGCAAGATTGCATTATGAAAGGGTTTTCATGTTAAGGTTATCAACACTAAGCAAACCCAGTGAAGATATTTTCCCAGAAAGCAAAACATTCATACAAAAAACTGGATGAAAACTTTCATACCTGATAGTGTGTACTTCGTTTTCCTCCATAGACTGAATGCAAATAATTTTCCCTAGGTCGCCTCAAAATTTCAAGAAATAGAAGGAAGGGAGCATTGTCAGCAGACTCTGGCCACAATGAGGTAATTCATTTTGAATTTATAGATTTGTAAATGTTCCCATTGTTTCTTTGACTTTGACTTTTTAATTTTTAATTTCTAAATTTAAAAGAAGAAATATAATTTTAAAATATATATATAGGGACATGAGACAAGCAAAGATAAAGAGGAATTGGCTTCCATATTGGGGGTAGAGGCAGTGAACAAATTGGTTAATGTGGACTGGACAACGCTTTCCAGATACATAGAAAAACAATTTGGTAACGCCCCTCAAACATTGCAAACAAATAAATTGTGTCAAAGGGAATCAATTGATTCCCCAACCAGTCTTGTATCGAGCAAAAGATTTAGGAGGAAATCAGTGACAGTAAACTCTAAGAATGTGGAATAGGGAGCAGAGACTTCCAATGTCCCATCCACTCCTAGGACACATACTTCTTCCACCATGTCATGTTATCAATCTTGCATTGGTAGCTACAATACGAAGACAAAATACGAGGTGCTTTCATGGGAAGTCCGAATGATGGATGATGGGAAAACTTTTGTGAATACGTTGAAGGAATCATGCCTTCAACGGTTCAAAAAACATCTACATTTCCCATTCTCACAAATACCCATGCATCTAAAAAAAATAGTTATCCATGACATGGAGACTGATTTTGGCACAGGTTGGTCTATAAAGAAGATAAAGCTATGAATGTCTCAAAACTGCAAGATATTTCAGTGCAACCAAACAAAGAAGATAAAAATAATCCCTCCTGAGCTAAGGCAGAAAATAAGGCCAATTGATGTAAGTGTGAAAGTATGGAAAGAGCTTATAAAAGCATATGAGAAGTTCGATGCACAGAGGAAGACCGGTGAGGAGAGTACACAGGTATTTGAATTTTTTCATAATATTATATCAAATTTATTAGGCAATATTTAAATTTTATTTGTGCATAGTTAAATTGAATTAATATATGTTTCAGGACAAGGCCTCCAAGGCTAGGCTTGAGAAACTTCGTGTCATGCATCGCAGTGGCTAGAAAGGTTTATAGGCCTTGATCTGTACATTTGTAAGTATATTTAATATGTTAAATGATATATATTTTTTATTTCCTTGGAAAAATTAAATGATTTCATATTAATTAGTTTAACTAGTCCATGTGCCATGTTTTGACATGAGGAGAAATATGGCCGCCATCCAAATCAATTTGAAAAGAATATGTTGCAAAACAAAAAGTGGAATGATTTTGTAATCTAGATGGAGAACGAGGTATCAATAGTTGAGTTTCAATAACTTAGTTGGATATTGTTGTGTTAATATTTCAATTTGCATCTCTTGTGTTGAGTTGTTTATTGATGCGTAGGATGAGTAAATAGAGCTCAAATCTTATGATTACAAGATGATCATTTATGTGCATGAATAAATAGTAGAAGGATGTACATGAACTCAATTCATATGACTTTATGCCTCTTGGTAGACATTCCTCTTGAATCTCTAATATCAGGTGCCTGAGACTTCCCTGTAGCTTTTACCTTTTGTTGTTACCTATCCTCTTCACTATCAGACTCGTCTCCTTTTTCCTTATCTAAAATTTTGGCTTTTGATTCTAATTCATCCCATGTTTTACCTTCCTCCTCTTCAAAATCTTCTTCTTCTTTGTCCTCCTTTGATTCCATAAGAGATCTATCTTTTGAACCTTCCTCATTTGATTCTGATTCCTCTTCTACATCAGAGGGTTTGTATCCTTGAACTGACTCTTCTAAATTATCAGAATTAGAATCACTAGCTTCCATATTCAAAAATTCCTAACCATCATCTTCAATAAATTTATTTGGATCATCAGTAATAGTCTTCAAAATTGGTTGCTAGTTCAAGTTCATTCTGCTTTCATAATACTTTATATCCATGGAGTTCAACCATTCCTTGATGCCATCAAGCGAAGATTGAGGAATGGTGTACATGCAGAGTACATCCCGCTTGAAGTCTTTGAAAACAATAGCCATATCAAATTCCTTTTTCCCAAGTCCTACTCTCTCAAGGTTAACAATTCTCAATCTCACTAATAGCGATTACTAAGAAAGGTAATTCCACCAACTCTACCAAATAGTTTACTATAGGAACAATAAAATTAGAGGCTTCTGAAACTCCATGAAAACCAAGCTCTAAATGGTATATCAAACTCTAGTTCAAAATATTTTAGATGAGGTTGATCCCATAGCGCTCTTACTCGCTTGAAAAATCCTTGAAACTCTGACTTCTTAACATTCAAAAGATAAATGGAATGTCCTCAACACCTAGTAGAGCTATCCAAAAAATCTAACTAAAAACACAAACGTGCTCCCGCACACAATGGCCTAATGGCTGGTTGTCATAGAAGTCAAACTACCAAAGTAACAACACTGATCAAGTTAACATATATGCATCATTTGCATAAATAGCTGAAATGTGTAACAAATGTTAATCAATACATTGAATTTTGAGATGCGTTGAAATAATAAAAAAAACATGTTTTGGGGAAAATATCAGCAGCATGGGGGAAGAAAGCATTAACCCTAATAAAATCATTTTATGTTGTTCTTGATACACCATCTGTAATTTTTCCTTGGATGACAGTATTGAATTTCTATATGTTGTACCCCTTAAATGTCCTACATGTTACAAATATGGAATAACAATGCACAACTTTGTATCGAGTCCAAAGGCCAAGGCATTCTGAATAAGGGTAGCCAAACTTGATAAGGATGCAATCACTATTACACATATTGACAATCCAGAATAGTCATGTAAAGACAACTACCTGTGAAAACCATAATCAATCAAATTATGCACATTCAAATCTAAGTTTGAAAGCTTGCATTTCAGTCCATGCATCTAAGTCCTTGTTGAAGATTGAGGGTGTCAACAACAAAGCTAGAATACTCTCCTTAAACCATAGCTAGTTTTAAAGTGCAGTATTTCCAAATTCAAATCCACTTCTCAGCTAAGGAAAGGAGGTAGGTGTTAGGGTTAGAAATGGCATATATCTAACAATTAAATGCAGATTTAATTAATAAACAGAGAAACTAAAACACAGAATAAATTATAACACAAAGAATTTAACGTGGTTCACCCAATCTAGGCTACATCCACCAAACCGCAGCCATCCAATACTTTTATTATCCAGTGAAAAACCTTATTACAATCTTACGAATAATCGCATTTTTCATCATACTAAAATACCCATCCGAACCCCTTTTTACCAAGCTTAGAAGCTTCCAAATTTAGGGTTCTACAAAATTGGATTTTTTCTTTTTCATTGATTTTTCCCTTTTTCGGTGATCACTAAAAAGTAGGAAGAATGCCGGGGCCTCTCACCCCAACCCCGCCTAAGGCCCACTGCCCGAATCCCAACAAGGATAGGGGCTAGGTGTACAATATA
Organism: Sequoia sempervirens; assembly: GCA_007258455.2. NCBI lineage: Eukaryota > Viridiplantae > Streptophyta > Pinopsida > Cupressales > Cupressaceae > Sequoia > Sequoia sempervirens. Next base: position 268,586 of record VDFB02300046.1, on the reverse strand, counting down.
CCCGCGCTTATACAAGATAGCATGATCACCACCACATACCAACAATCTCCGCACCAACCGGCTCCATACCAACACAATCTCCCACTTGGAACTTGGACTCCATTAATCACGCAGAAATATAGCCCCACTAGAAATAAGTACCTTGGACCTACTAATTGCTATACTCTTGAATTCAACCTTGAAGACCAACCAAAGCCGAAGAGGAGCTTAGGGTGTACAGTGATACCATGGGCTATACAAGAGTAGCATGATCACCAACACATACTCAACAAAAGAGGGATTGTCAAAGCAATTTCAAACAGAAAGGCCATAGAAAACATTGAAATAGAAGATCCATATGAGAGGACATAGTCAGAGACCATGATAATCAAAAAAATTCAATGCACAGATGCTTATGATACAAAAAAAAGGTGCTTACACATTGGCTAAATATATCCTCATCAAAATGACCAAAAAGAAATTTCAAATTTGTAAGTAAACTCTGATAGTCAAGAAAAATAGTCATAAAAATTGGAAGTAAACTTTGGTAGACATGTAGGTGAACTTAATTCATCTGACTTTATTCCTCGTCATAGACATTAGGATCTCCCCTCCTAAATCTTGGACCACATCCATTACCTCCACATAAAACTAGACATCCTTTGTCATCTTGGTTCCCACGCCATGATATGGTTATGCAAATGAAAATGAAGCAAAGTGATAATATCCTTCTCTGCTAGCTGGAAGAATGCATGCTTAATGTTTTGATAGATGATATCAACTCTCTCTTCTACTCTCATGGTTGAATATTGAAATCCATTATGGTGGGCCTCCAGAGTTCCAGTCATCTTTTGTCCTCTTCCACCAAATGTTGGCCTGATCCACATGTCTGCCAGCCTAATTGGCTTTATTTTTGAAAGCTGAAGTTTCTCCTAAGTCACCAGTGTAGCTCTCTCCACCTTTTCAGACTCTTTCATTGCTACGGATTTTCTTTGGGATTTAATCATTTGTACCACATGGTTGATGTGCTTTGAATCCTTGCATCTAAAGGAAATTTCCTTAACATAAATACTGCTAGGGAATTTCAATGTTGCCATTGTAGTTGGCATTAAATCTAGTACCTGCAACATTGAAAATTATCCTTATATAAGAATTCCCTCCATCTTGTTGGCTTGTAACACTCTTGATGGCGGCTACATGAAATATTATTTTGATTCCTCTTCTACATTAGAGGGTTCATATCATTGATCTGACTTTTTCCGACCATCGTAATCGAATCACTAGCTTCCATATTCAAAAATTCCCAACCACCATCTTCAATAAATTTATTTGGATCATTAGTAATACTCTTCAAAATTAGCCACTGAAGTTCAAGTTCAATTTGTTTTCATAATACTTATATCCATGGAGTTCTCAAAATGCATCCCTTTTTATGCCATCAAGCGAAGATTGAGGAATGACATCAATGCAAAGTACATCCTACTTGAAGTCTTTAAAAACAATAGCCATATAAAAAGCCTTTTACCCAAGTCCTACTCTCTCAAGGTTAACAATCTCAATCTCACTAATAGTGATTACTAAGAAAGGTAATTCCACCAACTCTACCAAATAGCTTACGATAGGAACAATAAAAGAAAAAGCTTTGAAAGGAACTCCATGAAAACCAAGCTCTCAAAATGGCATATCAAACTCTAGTTCAAAATATTTTTAGATGAGGTTGCTCCATAGCTCTCTTTACTCACTGGACAAATCCTTGAAACTCAGATTGATTTTATTTTTCCTATCCTTTCTCTTACTGCTCTTCCTCAATTTCATCAAGATCATACATTGACCTTCTTGCCCCTCCTAAAGTTTGGACCACATCCATTACCTCCACATAAAACCAACATCCTTGGTCTTCTTGGTTCCCACGCCATGATATGGTTATGCAAATGAAAATGAAGAAAGTAATCATCTCCTTCTCTACTGGCTGGAAGAATGCATACTTAATGTTTTGATACATGATATCAACTCTCTCTTATGCTCTCATGGTTGAATAATAAAATCCATTATGGTGGGCCTCTAGAGTTCTTGTCATCTTTCTCTCCTCTTCCACCAAATGTTGGCCCTGATCCACAAGTCCACAAACTTAATTGGCTTTTTTTAAATCTAAAGCCCTCGACTCACCAAGATTGCTATAAGTTTGGAAGTTTTATTATGGTATGTGCACTTTATATGATGTAATATGATTATGGTTTCATCTCATCCGTTGTAATATTAGATATATAATAGAAAACAAATTATTGCATGAAATAAATAATAATTTTTCATTTTAAATGTTTTTTTTGTAGAACACAAGTCTTCTAGAAGATCAAGATGATCCTCAACATGATATAGATCCAAAAAAATTGGTTCTTCTGGTACATATCACATGGTAGAGGATGATGATGACGCAGATACGAAAGACACCGAGGCTGATGACAATGATGATGACAACGATGATGATGATGATGATGATGATGATGATGATCACGATGGTGATGATGATAATGAGATAGTTGGTGATAGTAACCAGTGACATTCATGATCATATAGACTACATCATGGATCATTGCTAATATATTGTTATGATGACTCTTTTCATGGTTACTATCATATGTATCATTTTCATGGCCTACAGTACTATATTGTTGAGTTGTATCATATTGACATGTATCATTTTCACTATATCATTTGGGTGTGTATCATCTTGACTTGTATCAATTTGAGTTACATAATATATCAATTTTATTTATATCATTTGTACATGTATCATTTTCACTTATGTTGACTATTGGACATCTATCATTTTGACATGTTTTTGATGTACTAGCATATTTGACTTTCACTTGTTTTAGTTATATATGATGATGATCTTATTAGTATTGACTTGTTAGTTTATATATATTAAAAGTGGTCGATGATTTTTGGATGAATATTTATTAAGTATGATGATTTTAAGTTACTGGTCATGATGGATGTTGTCATATTCACTAAATTATAGATATTTGACTCAATTTGTTTTAATTATAGATGATGATCATGTTACAAAAATTATATTGTTATTTAAACATATGAGTTAAATAATTAAATTACTTACTCTATAGTCATATGAGTTATTTAAGAGGCACAAAATATTTAACTAATTAAATTGAAATAAAACATATTAAATTAATAAATGGAAGCAAAACAAGAAGCATTTTTAGAAGCAAAAAGGAAGCAACAAGGGAAGCCAAACTAGAAGCAAACCGTAAGCAATCTCAAGAAAATTCAGAAGAAAATTGGAAGAAAATTGAAGCAAACTGGAAGCAAAACTAGAAGCAAACCCCGAAGCAAACCTAGAAGAAAACCTCGAAGCAAAACCAAGAAACCAAAAGAAAAACCTGAAGCAAAATCGAAGAAAAACCTAGAAGCAAACCTAGAAGCAAACCTCGAAGCAAACCGGAAGCAAAACCGGAAGCAAAACTAGAAGCAAAACCGAAAGCAAACTTGGAAACAAAATCAAAAGCAAAACTGGAAGCAAAACCGGAAGCAAACTTGGAAGCAAAACCAGAAGAAAAACTAGAAGCAAAACCGAAAGAAAACTTGGAAGCAAAACCAGAAGCAAAACTGGAAGCAAAACCCGAAGAAAACTTGGAAGCAAAATTGGAAGCAAACCTGGAGGAAAAATTGGAAGCAAAATTGGATGCAAAATTGGAAGCAAAACTAGAAGAAAAAATGGGAGTAGACATGGAAGCAAAACCGAAAGCCAAATTGGGCGCCAATTTCAGTGCAATTTTCGGCATTACTTCCTGACACTATTTTGGGCGCTAATAGAGGCGCTCTAATTTTCCAGTGCTAAATCCGACGCCAAATCTAGCAGAAATGTCGACACAAAATATGGCACAGAGTTGACCATGCCTGTTTGTGCTGAGTTTAGTGTCAGCCAAAGTTTTCAATTCATGTACTCAAAATACACTAAAATTCAACGTTAATTGTCTATTGTGTTGTGTCTCTTCACTACTACAACATGTGACTCTCTAGGATACTCTTGAAATCTAGCCACAAGACAAACTGCATTCATGATATCCGGTCTAGTAGTAGTTAGATATAGCAATCCACTAATAATTGATGTATACTTGCTCTGATCAACCTTAGGAGATTCATCATTCTTGCTCAACTTATAGCCAATAACCATAAGAGTACATACTAGTTTAGAATCTTCCATTCCAAACTTCTTCAACATTTCTTTGACATACTTTGATTGTGAAATGAAAATGCCTTTATCTACCTAATTGATTTGTATTCAAAGGAAGAAATTCATCTCCCCAAACATAGACATTTGAAACTCTTTTTGCATCTCCTTTGCAAACTTCTTATACATAGCTTTATTTACTCCAAAGATTATGTCATCAACATGTATGACCACAATCAAGATTTGATCTTTTTCAACTTTAAAGTAGAGATTGCTATTTGTGGTACCTTTATTGAATCCTTGTTGTATCAAATACCTATACAACCTTGCATACCAGGCTCTAGGAGCTTGCTTCAATCCATATAATGCCTTCTTCAATCTACAAACCATATTCGATTTGCCTAATAACTTAAATCCTTCCAATTGTTCTATGTATACTTCTTCTTCTAATTCTTCATTATAGAAAGCAAACTTCACATCCATTTGATAAAATTTAAAGGTCTTATGTGTTTCAAAAGTGAAAAAAATCCTAATAGCTTTCATTCTTTCCATAAGAGAAAATGTCTCCTCAAAATCTATTCCTTTAACTTGTGATTAGCCTTTACACACAAGTTTTGCATGCCTTGTTATTTACCACTTCTCCATTCTCATTTAGTGTATTTCTAAATACACACTTAGTTCCAATCACATTTTTGTTTTTTGGTCTTGGTACAAGTTCCCAAGTCTTATTTTTCTCAATCTGCAATAGTTCATCTTCCATAGCCTTGATCCAATATTCATCTTTTCATGCTTCAATCACTGTTTTAGGTTAAACTTCAAAAAGTATACATAGATTTACCTAAACTCTTTAGTATCTTTCCCTCTTGTCAATAAACATTTTCTCTTATCTCCAATGATATAGTCTTCAAAATGATTCTTCTACACATACCTAGGAGTTTTAGGAGTCTTTTACAAAGCTTCTTTCTCTTCAATCCACACTTCTTTTTCTTTATCTTTTTCTTCTTCTCTGTAACAAGACTCATCTAATTCATATCCATCTATTACCACTGAATTCTTTTGATAATCTTCATCAACCTTGACACTTGCACTCTCCATAATATTTCTCAATCTCTTATTGTAGTACCTGTAAGATTTTCTAGTAGAATATCCAAGGAAAATGCCTTCATCAGACCTTGCATCAAACTTTCCTAAGTTCTCTTCATCTCTTTTGATATAACATTTATTTCCAAACACTCTTAAGTACTTGACAGTAGGAATCCTTTCCATACTCATAGCTCACAGGAGTCTTTTTTTGTTGTTTTCTTGCTTGAACTCCTGTAAGCATGGCAAACAGGTAGTGTGTGAATTCCTTCTCTCTAGTGGTAGACTTCGTAAGTTTGCTTTTAATCATTGTCCTGTAGCTTTGAACAATCCTATTATTTCTCTAACCCATCATTGCTTGAGAGTCCTGTGCATGTGCCCTTTGTCTCTAAGATTCTCATGCACAGAACTCCCACAGTGAATTTTAATTCTCTACCAAGGCCTCTTTGGAAACATTTCGATTTTATGTATCCTATTTATTCTCAACCATAACTTTAAAATGTTTAAACTCATCTTAGCTTTGGGATTTTTCAAGAAAAAGTAACCCATGTCATCTCTAGGAATCACCAATTTATTAGCATGAAATACTTGTCACTGAAGACTTGGGAGACTGCATGACTATATGCACTAATCCCAACAATCCAATAGTAAATTGCACCTTGACTGACAATTTCTGCTTGGTTAAACTGGAAATTTCATAAACAAATATAAGTTATCAAATTAACGCGGGATAACCTCTTGTTCCAGGCTAGCCAATTTCCACACTGGAGCCATGGTGCTAATGACCACCAAATTTTTAAGTTGATAAACATTTCCATTTGTTCTTCTTCTAGTAGAAACTACAGTTCTAAATCATTTTCTGATCTCACATCCATAACCCTGAAGCATAAGATTGTATCCTTTGCTACACATTTTTTCAACACTCAAGAGGTTATGTCTCAAATCCTTAACATAGTAAACATCATCAGTATTATGCTTGCCATCAAAACTGATTGAACCTTTTCCACATATCTTAGCAAATGTATCATCACCAAATCTAACACATCCTCCATAATACTTTTCAAGTTTAACAACAACTTCAATGGCCTCATATGGTTAGAGCATCCACTAAATGATCTAGTAATTCTTCTCCAGTCTAGAGCATGAAAAGCAGATACCAAAGTACCTTCATTCTTATCCTTTATCTCTGGAGGACTTTCCTTCACACATCTCTTAGATTTATTAGAATTAGTTTCATCTTTTAAAGCCATGAACAAGCATTCACCATCATCATCTCCATAATTAGATTCATCATCAAAAATACTTGCATCTTCTCAAACATAATAACTTTTCTTAATCATCTTACCTTTTTCTCCTTATTTTTTGTTATTCAAATCTTTTTTGGAAATATTGAAGCATAATGACCTATCTTTCCACAACTGAAACATTTGAAAGGAAACTTACCACTATACTTACCAGTACCCTTCTTCATTCTCCTTACAAAGTTAACTTCCACATCATCAAGATCCTCCTAATTTTCTAGCCTTAAAAGCAGTCTCAACTTTTGCACCACTATTTGTACCAAATTCTCTCATCTCAAAAGGAGCTAAGGAACCATACAACTAATCTATGTTATATTGATTTAAATTTGCAAGTTCCTCAATATCAGAAACTTTATGACTACAATATCTAGGAAGAGTTCTAAGAATTTTCTTTACCACTTCTGGTTCTTTGAGTTCTCCACCAAGAACTCTAATGGAACTAACAACTTCATCTACCTTTTGCATATAGCTTGTATAATTTCCATCTTCAAACATCCACAAGTTCTCAAACATGATCTTCAAATTCTGCATCTTAGCTTCTTTGAACTTATCATCTCCTTCATAAATTCTTTCCAACTTTACCCAAATTTCTCTAGCAGTATTCAGACTCATAACTTTCACTAATTCAGAATTAGTAAGACTACTTAAGAGATCATACCTTGCTTTACCATTAATTTCATAGGCCTTGACCTCATCATTAGTACTCAAAACATTTGCAAGAATAGAATTTCCATCTTTAACTAACTTCCAAACATCAAATCCCAGATAAACTAAAAAACCTTCCATCCTTGTCTTCCAAAATGCATAGTCTGTTCCATCAAACATAGGAATTTTTTTCTTGTGCACCATCATAGATCCACCTCAAGTGGTTAAGATTTCTTCCAAGGAACCTTGATCTAATACCAATTGTTGAATGCATAAGACAACTAAGAGATGGGTGAATCAGTTGTACCTTAAAACTTCAAAACCCTCATAAACATTCAAATCCACATTCATTCAACTAATCCTTAATCTATTATGATTATTCAACATGAAAAACAAATAACATAAATTCAACAAATCAACACCATACACAAGAGAACACTAGATATATGTGAAAAACACAAGATGGGAAACACCACGGTGAGGATTAGCTCACAATATAAAGTAATATCAAAATCAGTTACAAAGGGCTCACTACAAGAGGGCACACTGCCCAGAAGAAAGAAGGGCTCATTGCCAAAATAGAAAAGAAGATAGAGAACAATGTTACACAAATAAATCTATCTCAATGCAATAGAGAATTCCACCAAAATATCACCAACACCTTTACAACTTGACTGAAGAATTGTAGACACCTTAGATGCTCACTACATCCAAAAATCTAGCACATGAAAGATCCCACTTCACTTCTTAAATTCACACTCTAACACTTTGCAATTCACATCATTCACATCACACTTGTCTATCGTATCATCCCTCAACAACTCACCTCTTATTTATACTATCTTCAACCCTTAAAACATTCTCCAATGTCGTCTATGCACCTCAAACATAAAATTGAAATTAGTTCAGTACCAAAACATCCCAATGGTGGAAAGGAATGAAGGTAGACCACAACACACCTTAAATAGGACCTAAATCCATTCCTACATGTCACACCAGCTTCCACAAATAACAAAGCACCTTTGCATTTAGTGTAAACACCCAAGTCGACTATTACCCGTGTAAACACCATTAAAATTTTAAGTACATGCTTCCTTTGATCCAACAACAACTCATGAAAACAAATTCCACTTGAACACAATATAAAATATTCCACAAACACCACAAAATCCAACAAACTCCTTCACAACAACTTTCACCTGAAGAATGTACACACCTAGTACACGTAGACAATTCTTCCATACACTGTAATTCAAGAAGCTAACTTCCTTAGCTCCAAACCATAAAAAAATTCAACTAAAGAAAGATACCAATACTTTCAACAGACCTTCATATCTGCAAGACTTGAAACCAAACTATGGAAAAATGTAGAGAAAAAACATTTCTCCTAGACACCTCTGCAATACACAGTTCACACATTGGTGAACACAACTTCCTCTGCACAACGATCCAACACAAAAAATTATGGATTTTTCTACCTTTGAACACCTTTGATCAACATATTTGAAATAAATAAGTAGATCTTCAACCTAGAAGAAATGTGAAGCAACATGAGAACACAACTCTGCAATCCAAAACAACATTGCAACTCCCTATTTCCTCTTTTTATCAAAGTTCCTCAAAAGAACTTGGAAACAAAGCACCAGAGACACATCCTCATTTAGCTACATCACTTCCTAATCATAACTAAACCAACTATAACATATCAACTCAACCATACATCCATAGACATAAGCTTATCAAAGCAACGCTAGAGGTTGACATTAGTAGATTACTAATAACAACATAATACAACTAATCAAAGCATCATCAATGCAACAACACCAACTCAATACCAACAACTACTCATACACTTGCACAAAAATCTTTCTCATGCAATTGAAACCAATGACAACACAAGCTTGTTGACAACAATGACAACATCAACTGCTCATACTTGCAATATATTGTGCATTAGTAAGACCAAATGGAATCGCCAAAAAATCATAATGAACCTCATGAGTCCTAAATGTTGTCTCGGTAATACCTCCTTCCATAGTTTGAATTTTGTGATAACCTAATCTAAGATCTAACTTTTCAAAAATTATAGCTCTATTTGATTCATCTAATCAATCATCAGTGACTAGAATAGGAAACTTATCTTTGAGGGTGTACATGTTGAGCACTCTATAGTTAGGGAACATGCACCAAGTTTTATCCCTCTAACACACCATCGCCACAAACAAGGATTAAGAACTCTAGCTATGCCTTATAATTCCTACCTATAACATCTCCTAAACAATACTTTCAATCTTATTATTTTGTATATATGGGTACTTGTACTTGGCCTAATGTTGGGTGGCTAGCTCCTTGGAACTAGCTATATGGCATAACCATGATCCATCTTGGGAGGTAATCCTTTAGGTATATCTTCAAAATCCACTAAGTGATTATCTATAATTCCTTTCATGGAGGGGAAGAATATGTTTTCCACTTTAATACCTCTTTCCTCTTACCATTGGCTTTACCTTGATGGTCACTGAGGAGTTCATTGATCTATTTCACACTTCTCTCTACAACCAATGCAAAAATATCATCAATCTTGTAATCCTCCCTTTCCATCCAATTGATAGGTGCCAACACCTTAGTACCAACTTGATCTTGATCATATGATCAAGAGTCAAGCCATTATCTGAAATTCCCTTAAGGTCACCCTCGTTAATAGTAAAAGGTCACATTTGAGGGATGGTTAACCTCTCATATCCCCTCTTTCTCACTTCAAATTCATTTTGTAAGTTGTTTCCTAAAATTCCTCTATGTTGGGATCGTGATACAAGAAAAGGGATGCATATAAGTTATTCATTTTTCCTTTAGGATCAAAGTCTTTTCTCCCAACATATAATTTTAGGTTTATTGCTTGTAACTTCTCAATGGCAGACTTGGAAACTCCAACCGATGAACATTGATAATAGCAAAGGTTGATGAGGTACTTCACTTCCCCGACCTTATGTTTTCTATAAAACTTTAAGTTAGCTTCCCTCATATGCCAAGAGAATTCAATTAGAATCAACTTGTCATTACAATACCTTGGTAGCAAAAAGGGAGCCCCGTCATATCCAAACAAACAAATATATGTTGACTTGGGGTACTGAATAAACAAGTTTCCCCATTCTCCTACCAACGTCATTACCTCCATACTCAACCGAAATCCTACATCACCTAAAAGTTAGGTAATTAATGCATAGAGGAAGGCATCATTTACCCTTTTGAAATGCTTCTTTGATGCCTTAAGTTCCAATTGGTCATAGTACTCCCAAATTTTACTCTGACCTAGTCTTTCTCCTCTTACTCCCATAGTATTCAAGCATAGGAAGTTCCCCATTTTGGTTGCACAGTATACAACATATGAGGACATATAAAATTCTTTAGTGTCCTTCACCTTGGTGAGCTAGTTATGTATGTTATTTGAAACTATCCACCCCCAACCCAAATATAATTCACCCTTCAATATAACCTTGATGAAGTGGAACATCTAAGTCTCATGCATATGGGAACTCTCCTTACCCAATGCTCTTCTTAGCAATATGATGATGTCCCAAACTTTGGAATAAAAATTAGACCTTCTAAGCTTTGTGGGTAACTAGTAATGGATTTCTTACCAGCCTTGACCCATTTCTTATTCATATATCTTTGATGAGTACTCACATCCTTCTCATTCTATCGAATTGCCTCAACCTCTGTTATGGTCCTCAAGTTAGGATATGGTGGAAAATCAAAGACCATCTTGATCATAGCTGGAGACAAATCTATTATCTCATTCCCCCATTGATCAATACACTTGCATTGTATGGGGTTGTATGCTTTTTTTGTCATAAGAATGAACTTGAGACATTAAATGACAATGGCAAAGGAAGCAACATGAGAAAGTCTCGAAGCTACTATCTTCTTAGCCCTTGGAGAGGCATCCTATGTGAAAGTATCTATCTTGGAAGTCTCCAAGTCAATATGCCCTAGGGTTGTATCTATGATCTTCATTACTCTGGAAGTGAAATTAGAGATCATTGGTAATCCCTGAAACTTATATTTCATTGTGTATGGAGTCTATTCTAATTTTTATTAATTTACCTCTTTGATCCTTTTCCACCTCCTTGGCACTAGTTTGTTCATTTGAATCGGACATTTTTCAAACCTAGAAAACAAACAAAAGAAGATATATTAGAAATATAGCAGATAATTTTCCTCTAATATCAACTTACAACCATGTTCTATCAAAACTGCAAACCCCAAAAGGAGCCTTTCAAAATAGACTAAAGCTCCTCTATCTTTGTTAGAAAACAAAACTGGAAAAGGAATTTGGATCTAAACTTTGGTAAAGAAGTCCAATTGGAACTCGAAAATCTGGTGAGACTATGCATATTATAGGCGAAAATCAAAATCATAAATGAACTACAGACTTGGACCTCCTGATCATGGGTCTGTTTGAAACTAGAAGTTTTGAATGGACCAAAGTGTTAAAATGGCCTTTAGAATTATGAAAACTTGATGGACCATTATGCTAGTTTGCATCGGAAGTTGGAATCAAAAAAGGATATTGGACCTAGACCCTTTGACATAGGGGTTATTCAAAAATGGAAGTTCTAATCAAACCAAAGAGAAAAAATGTTAAGGGTTAGATTTAAGAATCGGAAAAGGACATCAGACCTGGACCCTTTGACGTAGCCCTGGCCATTCAAAAATGGAAGTTTCGATCGGATCAAAGAGAAAAAATGCTATGTAAAGGGTTAGATTTCATAATCGAGAAAGGACATTAGGTTCAGTCCTTTCAATGTAAAGTATGTTTGGAATTGAAAGTTCCAATTGGAATGAAAGGTAAAAATATGGAAAGTAAAAAATTTGGATCTCAGGATCAGAAATGGATGAAGAATTTAGACCATTTGGACTTAAAGTTTGTTTGAAACCACAAGTGTTGACTAGACCTAAAGGTAAATTGTGCTAAGTAACTTTGGATTTTAGAATTGGAATTAGATATTTAGGATTCAGATAATTGCAAAAGTCAACATGAAGATTAGAATCCCATGAAACTCAAATTTAAAAATCTTAACAAGTAGGGAAAGAAACTTGTACAAAAACCCTAAAACCTAGGGCACGTCGAGAAAAAAACCCATGAAAAAGAAAATGCAAAAACATGAAACACAAAATCAAAATGAGTGAAAACAGAAAAAACATGAAAACCCCATAAAAACAAAAACAAGCAAAAAAAATGACACAAGACAAAATCAAAACAATGAGAATAGAAACACAACACCACTAAAACACGCAAAATGAAAGATGGGAAATCAAACAAAATGAAAGAAAATAAAACCAAAGCAAACCCTACCTTGAACTTTGAACAGGTGATTGGACCAAAAAAATTCTAACCACTCAAAGCTCAAGCCTTCCTACAACTCATTCGCTTGCTCTTCACGAAAAAAAAATGCAATTATGATCATATTTGTGTGAGGAATCCGATTAAATACTAGTCTTGCATGTGCAAAGAAGTCCACAATAAATACGGTGGGTGGTAAAAAAATCAAGATCAAGACAGACAAGAGAACCAGGACCCTCATCAGAAAAGAACAATCAAAAATCACATTTCCAAATGGGCCAAAGGTAGGAATGAAAAAGACACCAAACAAAATTGGAAAATGAAATTGGACTTGGACTCTTGAAGAAAAAGTCCAAGTCTAATTTAAATTTTTTGATTTTGAAAACAAACAAAAAATGCAAAATCCAAAAATTAAACTTGACTTGGACTCTTGAAGAAAAATTCCAAGTCTGATTTGGATTTTTCGATTTTGAACACAAACACACGCGAAATTAGAAAATGAAATCAAACTTGGAATTTTGAAGAAAACGTCCATCTAATTTGGAATTTTGATTCTGAACACAAAGACACACGAAATAAAAAAATGAAATCGGACATAGACTTTTGAAGAAAAAGTCCAAGTCTTATTTTGATTTTCGATTCTGAACACAAAGTAGAAAATAAGAAAACAAGGTCTAAAAAGGGGAACAACTCCTAGGACCAAAACAAAAGAAGGAAAGAACAACCCAAAACAAGGAAAGGAAAAGAAACAAACACCAAACACAAAGGGGGGGCCATTTTAACCAAAAATAAAATGAGGTGGTTATGCAAGGCATAAAAAATGGTGACTTGATTGGGAAAATGGTTTACCCATTTTCAAGATACTAAAGTATTTAGTCACCCTAGAGTTTTTGGTTTATGATTACTTTAATTGAATACAATTGGTAATGGAAAACAGGACTGAGTTGAGATCTCAATCTATGTATCATTGTGAAAATTTCAAATCTAAGTGTGTGCATTTGGTTCATTTCCTTTCCCACAGACTTTAACTATCCCCAAAATGACTATACTCCCTCTTTAGCTACATGAGGTGGGTCACATTGTTGTTGTGCAATGATATCTTGGGAATTTCTCCACTGCCAGCCAAACATCTATGGCCCTGACAGAGATACCTTTGGTTCTCTTTAAGCATTTCTCTATTCCCAGCCAAGTGTCCATAGCCTCGATAGAGATACTTGAATCACCCTTTCCAATTGAGTTTATTTTTAGATGCTCTTTTATTTCTTTCTTTTTTTGAACACAAATTCATTTGTAGCAAATTTTATCATTTTCCCTCAATGCTCAAGCAATGAACCCTAAGAATCGAGTTGAGAACCATGGTGGACATTGTGATAGAATTGTAATGTCAAAATTTTCACTCAAAGTAGGAACACAACCACCTAAGAATAGCTAAACCCCTAGGAATTTTAACCATTTAATTTGTTGAGTGATGGATTCAGCCATGTTTCACAAGATCACTTTAAAATGTTCCCATTTGTTTAAACCTTAATACATGCATTAAAATAATCCTAAA